>APFE030256820.1:62111-92740 GCA_000404065.3 Pinus taeda
AAGATGCTACAGATGCAATAAGCTGGGACATAGAGCTTTTGAGTGCCCAGAGAGTGCAGAAATAAAGCAGAGGAATGCAATTGTGGCTCCAGCTGAGGAAGAGGCACTAGTGGCAGCAGTAACAGAAGAAGTAAATACACCAGAAAGAGGAGAGTCTCTGGTACTTAATAAAGTTTTGATTAAACCAGCAAAGGAGGTGACTGAACCGCCACGAAGGAAAAATTTATTCAGGACAGTATGCAAAGTCCAAGGGAAATGTTTCCAGATGATCATTGATATTGGCAGCACTGATAACTTGGTTTCTACAGAAGTAGTAGAGAAATTGAAGCTGAAGACAATGAGGCACCCAACACCGTATAAAGTGTCATGGTTGCAAAAGGGACATCAACTGCTGGTAAGTGAACAGTGTGAAGTGGATTTTCAAGTGGGTAAGTATAAAGATAAAATTGTTTGTGATGTGATGCCTATGGACGTGTGTCACATATTGCTTGGAAGACCTTGGCAATATGACAGAGCAGCCATGCATGATGGGAAGAGGAACACCTACAAATTTGGAAAGGATGGTGTCAATCATACATTGTTGCCTTTGCAGGAAGATGTACCAGGCCAGAAGACTGATTCAAAAACTCTGTTATTTGGAGGAAAGGAGTACTTGGAGCAGATGATGGATGTACAAAAGGCTGTTCAGATCAATCAGGATGTTGGTATAGAAAGAGAACAACCAGCTGATAGTTGGTCAAGCATTGGCGAAGGTATGGAAAGTTGTGTGAAGTTTCCAAAATCTACTCCTAATGAAGTTATTGAATTGTACAGGAAACTAGATCTTCAGAGAAGGGAACTGGAGAGACAGAGGACGCATGCACAGGTTAATTTGCTGAGGAAACAAGACAGGGAAGTTTTCATGAAGGACAATCATGAAGCAGAAGATGGTAAGAAGGCGAGACTAGTTGACAGTCTCATGGTGAATACAAATCAACATGCTGAAATATTGCCAGAGAAAGCCGAGGAGAAAGCGAGTGAAAATTTTTTGAGTCCTGAAAAAGACTTGGAGCTGTAGAAAAAGAATTTGGTGACTGAATCGACAAATAAGACCAGTGGGTCTTGTGATTTTAATGCTAACAATTTGATTGTGTTTACAGGTGATGAGCCAAAGTATGTTGCAGAGGGACAGGAAGTTTGGGAGGTAGCAACATCTATGGCGGCAGCGGAAGCAACTTCTATGGTAGCAGTTGAATTAACAGAAATTGGGAAAAACAACAGTAAGCTAGACATAGAAATTGAAGAAATATGGCAGCTGATGATGCAACAATCCAAATGGAGGAAAATAAAAATAGCAGCAAGCAAGTTCAATCAGAACTTGAACCGGGTTGGTAGAAAGAAGAAGATGGAGGAAAGGACAACAGAAATGTAGCGGCAGCAAAGGAATAAAGCATTTGTACGGTTGCAGAACAAAGTATGGGATCCAGGAAGATCAAGACCACAAACCACATGATCAGGAGACCATGAATTTTTCTACCTTGGGAGTCTGATGCAGGAGCATGTGACTCAGAAGGGGAAAAAATCTTTTGATTTATTCCAAAAATCAAAAAGATTATCTACAGGCAAGGAGTGGGATCCTTTGCCTGCTGTTTCTATGTTTTTTTTAAGTTAAAAATTAGGAATTAGATAAGGAATAAAGGCATGCATCTTTTTCTAGTTAGATTCAGCATAAACAGGCTAGGCTAATTGTCAAAAAAAAAAAAAAACAAAGAAAAGGTCCAGTTTGCCATGTAAGTTCTGCTTTTGTAATAAGGAAAGATATCCATATGAATAAGAAAAGGAACTTGGCTGCCAAGCTAGTTAGAGAGGCGATGCCAGAGTTGTTCGAAAAAAAACTCTCTCTGTTATGTCATGCACTGAATGTATTTTGAGAAGAATAATAAAAAAATCCGTTGAATAGTTTGAGGATGGTACTGTTTAACATGGGGTTTGAATTAATTTTATATGTTCTATATAAATTGGTGTGTGTTGAAACATCAGAGGAACGATGGCGGAGTAGTTGTATCGCCGCTCCTTAATAAAACAAAACAACGCTTGGAATTATGAAGGGGCCGCGTATCCTTGGACGGCGGAATAATTTTGGATATGTAATGACTGTGTGTGGTTTCTCTGGACAGCATATATAAAAAAATTGTCTTGGTCTTGTTAACGGAAAGGATTGTAGGTGCGTATTAAGAGTGCTGTGTGCGCTATTTTCATAGAAATGTGTTGTATGCTGTGTAATTTATAAATACTATGCATCCATCGGTAGAAGTATGCGGGTTTTGCATGGACAGGAGACTGTCGCTGTGGTTTTACATTGGGAACGCCATGGGCATTGAACCATGGCATTTAAAACCTGTGTATATTGTATTAAGAGCGCACCGTGAACACATTACAGTTTGGGTATTATTAGAATATTACATGTGGAGCGTTGTGGTGCGTGTTTAACCTGTTGTGTGCACAGCCAGATATGCGTTCGAGCTATTGTTAAGGACTGTGTATGGTTGCGCTTTCCAAATTATGGTGTGCGATATGTTCATATATTATAACAGTTGGGTTATAAATTGTGTATTCTTTTGCTGTGCGCCACTTTATATAGCCGCTAGCTTGGTTGTTGTGTGTATGTTTGGCACTGAGATAAATCATACAAACCGCAGTTGTGGCATGAGGTTTGAATTACAATTGTTGTGTGATTATCTGTGCATATATCTAATCCCAACTTGAATTAAAGGCCTTGTAGATTTTACACCAAAAATAATTTGTTGAATTAATGACAGATGATTCCAGAGCTTTGACAAGGGAAAGAGAAGAAGATATAGAAGATATCTCAATCAAATTTGAGAGACTGTCATTAGAGCCAGAGACCGGTCCATCATTAATAATGGGTTATTATCATCCAAATTATCACTGGGAATATGGACAATGGGAGTGGATGATTCAGTTACATTAAGGGGTGGGGTTTGTTGAGGATTTTCAGTGCCCAATTGGGGTGTTTCGGCTGCTGGTTGCTGAATTTCAGCAGCTTGCTAGAGATTTTCTGCCGTCGTTTGAGGGATTTCAGCAACTTGCCGGGGATTTTCTGCTGTCGGTTGAGGGATTTCAGCAGCTTGCTGGGGAGGTTTTTCAAGGGGAGGGGATTGTGCAGGGCAAAGCCCCTCTGGATTAGGAGCTAAACCAAGCGATGGTGCGTGAGGGAGAGGAGTGGGTGCCTTGTATTCATGGAATAGTGTGACATATTCTTTAGACAGCCAAGCAGATAGTATGGCATATTTAATAAACGACCATGTCTTAAATGATTCAACAACACAAAGTCGTGCTGGTACACTACCTGGTAACATCCTTCATAGGTGAAGTAGTGCTTGACGAACTCTGCAACCTTCGGCCATGGCGGTGGTAGTGAATGGAGTGCAACAACCCTGCCTTTAGGTTCGACCTGCTCCCTTGGTAGAAGAAAATATTGTTGTGCGTTCAGAATGAGGTATTTCTGACTGAACCAACGAATGCCATTGGTTGGTAACCCTGAAACTTGCGCTATATCCTCCTTCGTTACTGGAATTCGCACTCCCTGAATAGTAGAGTATCCTTCTTTCAAATTGCATGTGAATTCTAGAACTTGCTGAGAATCAAAATTCGAGAGCCTTCGGAAATATTCCACCCATCCTGCTTGTGGAAAAAATTGATATGCTTCCTGGTAAAGTTCCAATAGAGCCGTTGAGTTAGGTTCATGTCTAACAACGTTTCCTCCCATAGTTACTGGTTCACTAAAATGCAGAGTACATAGCCGAGTTGTCACAGCCGAAATAGAGTAAGATGTTGCAAATGAGGTTATGACACAATAAGATAGAGACAGGGTGACGAGACACGGCCGTGAAAAAAAACGACGGTAATTGGCGTGTCATGGAATGATTGCAATATTTTGGTATTCACCCCCAACTGTGGCTAAAATGATAGGCTTGAATGTACGGTGATTTTGGCAATCATATCGAGATCTTCTCATTAACTACAATTTAATATTTACACATAAACACGCATACCTTCACGTTTTACCTTTGATTGTTGTGCGGAAAATATAATCTCATCGTTAATAGATCACCGATGGTCATGAAAATGGGTTTATAAAGTATGAGGGTATTTATACAAAAGGTTTTCTATATTCACGAGAAGTGATAGTGAAGGAACACAATTATCAGGATGAATGGCTAATTCCCTTAATGAAAAGTGATATGTATCCATCATTTTTGAGAGAAAGTAATGCCTCAATCTCGGGAAAAATGGGAAAATTGGTGCTTCTTAGGGAAAGATGGAAAAGCTTGGTGTTTCATTAATGGAGAAAATAGGGAAAAATTGGTGTTTTAGCAATGGGAATAATGGTGTTTCAGCAACGGGAAAAAATGGTGTTTCAACAACAGGAAAAAAATGGTGTTTCAGCAACAAAGAAAATGGGAAGATGTTACTGAAGGGTAGTGAGAGGGAATGGATTATGATTTGAAGTGAAATGGCAATGTTTCTCAAGCCGAAGCTTGATCCTTCCTGTATTGAAATTGTTCTTCTCAGCCAGCCTCCGAATCTAAGATCTGCAAAATAGTTAATTGTAACATGGCAACCCTTGACAGGGATTATTAGTTAAGAAATCTAATCTAAAAAAAGAAAATACATAAATAGAAAAAATAAGTGCAATGAGAGATAGCAGACTCCCCCAGAAAGACATAATGTATATCTATCATGCAAGTGGCCTTGAAATCCTCTTTGGAAATAGGTTGTTGATACAAACGGAGCCGATACCCATTCACTAACAATGGTGTTATAAAGTCGTCGATTGTTAGGAGCCTGACTGTTCCATTTGGAAAAATAGTATCTACTTCACAAGGTCCTAGCCACCTTGTTCTCAAAGTTTCCTTGAAAATTTTCAAAACGGGAGTCATACAATAGAGCCCAGTTACCTTTTTGGAACTGCTTATGCTTAATGGTTTTATCATGCCACCTGGTTCTTTGCTGTTGTATCAGATTTGTTTGATGGATGGCATCCAACCTCTTTTCATCCAATTCCTGAAGCTGTTGCAACCTAGCTGTTTGTGCATCAGTCAAGTCAAGGTTAACAGCTAAAGCAGTTCTTAAGGTTTTAATTTCAAATTCCACAGGAAAAACAACACTTTTACCATAAACTAATTCATAAGGTGAAAAAACTGTAGTGTTCCTCCAATTAGTTCTATAAGCCCATAATGCTTCAGGCAACCTTTGAAACCAATCCCTTCTATTCTCCTTTACTGTTTTTGTTAAAATGGCTTCTATGACTTTATTCGTACTTTCCACCTGCCCATTGGCTTGGGGGTGATAAGGCGTAGTAATTTTATGATTAATATGATATTTCTGAAGTGTATCTTTAAAGCCATCAGAGTTGAAAGGAGGTCCTCCATCTGTGACTAGTTCTCTAGGCAATCCAAACCTAACAAAGATTTCTTCAAATAGAAAGGTTAAAACAAATTCTTCATTAGCTTTAATGAGTGCCTTAGCTTCCACCCATTTAGTCATATAATCTGTGAAAACCAATACATAAACTCTTTGATTGGATGGAGGGTTGATGGGACCTATGAAATCTAGAACCCATCTTTCAAAGGGTTCAAGTATTACCTGGGGGTTCAGTGGCATTTCATCTCTGTGATTAGGCTGGCCCATTCTCTGACAACTACCACAGACCCTGGCATACTTCTTTGCATCCTTAAAAAGTGAGTGCCAATAATAACCCATTCTAAGAACCTTATGTGTTGTTCTTTTATCAGCAAAATTCCCTCCATAAGGGCCATCATGACAAGCCTTCAATATATCGTAAACCTTATCTTCTCTAATGCATCTTCGAATTTCCTGATCAAGTCTTGTGTGAAAAAGACACCCACTTATCCAGCTGTACCGAGCACTTTGTTGAATGATCTTTCTTTTCTCTCTGTGTGACAGGTGTGATGGTAGCTTCCCTGCAACTAAATAATTGGCAATGTCTGCATACCAAGGTGAGTGAGTGATACTGCAAATAAATATTCATCATGAAAGGAATCATCTACTGGAATGTTCTCATCAGTTTTTATCTAAGAAAAGAAATTAGCAACTACATTTTCTTTACCTGGTCGATCTACAATTGTAATATCAAATTCTTGTAGTAATAATAACCATCTGGTAACTCGAGCATTTGTGACCGATTTATTCATTAAATACTTAATGGCCGATTGATCAGTATGAAAAAAAGTAGGGTAACCGGTAATATAATGTCGAAACTTGTTAATAGCATAAATGATTGCTAAAAATTCCTTTTCGGTAACTGTGTAATTAAGTTCAGCAGGGGTCATATTTTTACTAATAAAATAGATAGCATAAGGAAGATTTTTTTCTTCTTGACCCAAGACAGCTCCAATTGCAGTATCTGAAGCATCAGAGGATATATGAAAGGGCAATGCCCAATCAGGTCCTCTTAAAATAGGAGTTGTAGACAACTGATGCTTAAGTTCATTAAATGCTTTTTGGCAACCATCAGTCCACTTGAATTCAACATTTTTCATAAGTAACACAAACAAAGGAGAAGCTATTTTAGAAAAATCCTTGATAAATCTTCTATAATATCTAGCATGTCCTAAAAAACTTCTTACATCAGTTTGTGTTTTAGGGATAGTAAGAGTCTGAATTACCTGCACCTTAGCTGGATCAACTTGAATTCCTAGGAATGAGATGAAGTGTCCCAATACAATTCCTTGATTCATCATCATATGACATTTTTCAGTACTTAAGGCAAGATGGGCTTCTATACATCGTTTAAGTACTTTTTCAAGGTTTTGTAATGCATCTTCAAAAGTCACACCATAAGGAGTAAAATCATCCATAAATATCTCCAAAGAGTCATTAAGAATATCAGAGAAAATTCCTATCACCGCTCTTTGAAATGTTGTTGGAGCATTACATAGCCCAAATGGAAGAACTCTATAGGCAAAAGTTCCCCATGGACTAGTAAAAGTGGTCGTGTCTTGGTCTTGGGGTGCAATCTTGATCTCGTTATATCCACTAAAACCATCTAAAAAGGAAAAGAATCTCTTTCCTGGCAAACTGTCTAGCACCTGATCAATAAATGGTAAGGGGAAATGATCTTTCTGTGTGGCTTTATTTAGAGCTCTATAATCCACACACACTCTCCATTTCCTATTTTTCTTAGGTGCAATCACTAATGGAGAAACCCATTCACTATCAGATATAGGGTATATAAACCCTGCATTAAGCAATTTTTGAAGTTCTTCTTTAAAAATTTCCCTTAAATTGGGATTCATTCATCGCTAGGGTTGACAGAATGGGTGAGACCCCTCTTTGATATAAATACGATGAGTACATAATTCAGGAGAGATTCCATTCATATCTGTGTAGTCCCATGCGAATGCTTCCTTATTTTCACAAAGTAACTTCATTAACTGTTGTGTTTCAGCATCTGTTAAGTTAAGGTTTATATTCAATGTTTTGCTAGGCTCGATTTCTACTGTTATGCTCTTGGAGGAGATATCAGTTGATGTTTGAGATAAATTTTTAGTTTTAAGGTTTTGCTGTGATTTAGGTTCCAAGATTGCAGTCAATTCATCATGTGTTTCAGAGTTAACCGTAGAAGGTTTGGAAATAAAATTACTAATTAGTTCATCCTCGGTTGTATCTTTAAAAGTTAAGGCTTGTCCAATAGTCAAAATGGGTTGGGTATCATCATCCTCATAGTCTAACCATACAGAGTTATCATTGTTAATCATAGGCGTAGCATGAGGGTAAAGAGTGGGCTACTTAGTTTCACATCCATTAGAAGTTGTCATTGAACCTGATCTACAGCTGATGAAGGCATCTGCTGTAGCAAGCCAAGGTCTCCCTAAAATCAATGGATGTCCCCCCAACTTTGTTTTAGTCTGTAATACAACAAAATCAGCTGGGTAGTTTCGAGATTCGATTGAAATTATCAGGTCTTCAATAACCCCTTCTGGTTTGATTGTGGAATGGTCAGCTAGTTCTAGAATGGTTGGGGTCTCTCTAATCACATTCTTTAACTGTAATAACTGTGCAGTTTCAAGGGTCATAATGTTTATAGCAGCACCTAAATCTACCAGAACTCTGGAAACAAAATTTTTTCCAACCTGTACTATAACTGTAGGATGACCAGGGTCACCATATGTCACATGAGGGGTTTTTCTTATCATTAAAGCAGCTAGATCACCCATCACATGAACTGTAAGGGGATCTTTAGCTTTTCTTCCAGGTTTCTTAATGCAAATGTCTCTAACAGTTCTAGCATAAATTGGTACATCTCTAAGTGCTTGTAAGAGTGGAATTTTAATATACAGATTTTGCAATTCTCCTAGAAGGTTAAAAGCAGGTGGCTCGGGTGTCTTGGTGAGAGCCATACATTCATGGAATGGCGGCTCTGCTGTTTTAGCAGTTTTATTAGAGGGTGACTCAACTGTTCCAGCATATTGGATGACTTATCTTTTCCTGACTCCTCTTTATCAGAGTCATAAGAAGTAATATCATCAATAATAGGTTCAACTACTCTCCCAGACCACAAATGAATATCATTACACTGCATAGGGAAAATAGGTTGGTTATAAATATCAATGACCTGCACAACTTTATTATTATTAGGGTTGGGGTTTGGTTGTATAGGCAGCTAGGGTCTCATTGTCTGGCTATTCGGTGGAGCGTTTGATGGCAGAGAGAGAGATTGTTGATACTGGGGGAATTGGTTTGGAAATGGGATTTGCTGAGCTGTCCAGCTTGGGTTCCACTGATTAAAATAATATTGTTGTAGAGACCAGGGATTCCACATTGTAGGATCCATAAAGGGAGGGTTTGGTTGCTGCATGGGTGGGAAGTTCATTTGGTTGAAGGGTGGGTATTTCATTTGATTTAAGGGCGGGTAATTTG
The DNA here is from genome assembly GCA_000404065.3 of Pinus taeda. NCBI lineage: Eukaryota > Viridiplantae > Streptophyta > Pinopsida > Pinales > Pinaceae > Pinus > Pinus taeda. Next base: position 71,058 of record APFE030256820.1, read on the forward strand.
CTTGAAAAGGATGATAATTATTCCAACGATTAAATGGCATATTAGAATTCGTACATTGTCCTCGTGGTTACCATTGCCTCCTCTGTGTCAGCAAGTAAACTGCTTCAGCTTCTTCTTCAGTTGGTTGTAGTGCTGCTTTTATTCCTAGTAAAGAAGGGCATTATTGAGTCTCATGGTCCTTCTCGCAAATAGTGCTGGTACCTTGTCCAGTGGGCATTCCCTTAGTGGGTGTTTTTCTCTGCATTTACAGCAGAAAATAGCCAAAGAAGCTTCTACCTCTGCCTGCTTCTTTTTAATCTGCAAGGTATCAATTTGTGAAGCAAAAGAGCTTAAAATTTCAGTTTTAAATTCTTCAAGTAAATTACCTATTTCAGCCCTTGTTGCTCCTCCACTAGCTGATTTTTGGACTCTTGAGTATGTACTATCCCTGCTTTTTGGTCTGTTTACTGCTCCTCTTGAACATTTCTTACAGAGGTTGATAATCTCATCATACGGTTCCTTAGATATATCCCCTTTTCCAAGCATATTCAACATGTCTAAATAATCATCCCGTACCCCTTTCAACAGTATTGACTTAAGAATATCCTTACTCATATTAGGGTGATCGGATCTCTACAAATTATATTGTAACCTCTCCACGAAATCCTCCAGATTTTCATCCTCCTTCTAAACCATCTTAAATAATTCCTCCTTCCTCTCTCTTGTCCGACAATAGTCTTGGTATTTGGCCAGGAACTTCTCTTTCATCTGCTCCCATGTTGTGATCACATGTCCTCCCAGGCTCATGAACCACCTTAGTGCATTTCCTTTTAATGTTGCTGGAAATAAATTTAACTTTTGAGGATTAGTAACATAATCATAACTTCTACACAATATATCAAACTCAAACAGAAATTCATCAGGGTCTTCAGATGATAAACCATGGAAATTAGGTAGGGCTGAGAGTGGGATGTTCTTCATAGGAGTTGCCCCTCTAGGAAGATCTTCAATAGGGAATTCCAAGGTGGAAAGGGAATTCTCTCCTCTTCCTTCTCATCAACCCCCACCAAAGAGTCCTTCATTGTTTCCATCCATTGGTTGTTCCCCTGTTTCACTTGCCCGGTTTTCAGCGCTTTCTGTTGGGCTCTCAATGTTCTGAATTGGTTCCTCAACTTCAATATCTTCTATTTGTTCTTCAATATCTTCCACTGACTCCTCAGTTTGTTCTATTGTCTCTTCGACCCTTTTTGGTCCCAATACTTCCTCCGTTTCGTCGTCCGTTTGGAGAGAGTGCTGAGTCTGGGGCCTCCGAGAGCTTATCCTTTGAGATGTTTCAGCTTTTAAAATAATGTCATCAATGAAAGTTTTCCTTCCTCCTCTGCCTTTGCCCTTACTGCCTGTAGGCTTAGTTTTCCTGCATCCTCTCATGCATCCTATACATCTAAAATAAAATCATTAATGCTCTTAAAATCTTCGGTCGCCTTCCCCGGCAACGGCGCCAAAATGTTGGTCACTTTAATTAATTATTAATTAAACGGTCGAGTGCCACATAAATTGTCAACCCGGGGAAGTCTGATTATTTCAAAGGCAACTACGTACTATATGTACTCAATCTTAATAGCAGTAAAAGTTGTAGTATAAAAAAATCACACCTCGTTTAAAGCTTCACTCTGTGTTACAACAATTATACTCTATTGCAGATATCTAACAAGAGATGAATAATTGAACAAAAAGAATAAATTTGCAAGAGAAAACAATGACTATTCTGTAACAGAGGATCAGGACCCTATCCCCAGAGCGGGAACCTTCAGCACCTACCTTTGTTTATCTAGTTCACCAATTCACTCTGTAAACCTAATCACTGGTGAGACACCCATGAAATAACATCAATCGATTAAGAAAGAAAAAGAGTTTCAGCAAAGGTAAAACAACATCCAGAAACAGTACTTGTTAACAAGGTATGAACATAAATCACACTTAACACACTACAGAAAGATAATGGGTGAATCTTGTGATGAAGGTGGGCCCTATCCTTCTCACAAGATTCCCCAGGAAACAAGAACTAAAATGAGATACTCAGAACAAAACTCTATTCATTCATCAATATACCATATTACAGAAAAGATTCAGTCTCGTTCCCTTAGCTAAAACCTCTTGTTATAGTTTGTTCATTCCCCTTGTAATGTAGACGTCTCCTCTTTATAAAGAGGAGACATCTATTACAAAAGATTTACATTATAGATTCTAGTTCAACCCATTATACAAAAATAGGGAAATCAGTTTCCCGTCAACAGAATGTTGTTATAGTAATTTAGATTATGAACGTTACATCCAATGTAACAGCTTCCTCGGTGATCGATCGAGTTCCTCTGTTGCTGTCAAATCTAGTACGCAAATCTCAACTATTTCAGCTTCGAGATTTGCATGTTGTTCCTACTATTTCAGTAACTGCAAAAGACAGTCCTGCCAGCTTCAGGCAGTTTCAGCAATGTGGGCTGCACATCATTCTTTAATTGTTCAGCAACTAATCAACTTCAAAGATCAATTATGAAGACAACATGATTATATGTTAAATAATTAAACATATAGTGATGAGAAGAGTCACTGCATACCTTTGGAATAATTGAGTCAAAACACTAACAAGGACTTTCAAATATGGGTTGGAAAGGGTGATAGTATAACAAAATGTATGGTCAGAAAGAGACAATATGGGGTCCTAACAACCAGTATAGAAATTACTAAAACAAATACAAGCTTGGATGCCTCATGATTTCTTCACCATACCCAAATGAATTTTCGTGTCTCCACCCACATATCAAGAGCTTCCCAAACAAAACCGTCTCCACCCTCAACCCTTGGGATTTTCCTTAGACCACCTCAACCATATATGGATCCATCGGCAATCCAAATCTCAACCAAAATGAAAACTCACTATACCATGGCTATTCAAGAAATGGAAAAGGTAAGTTTATACACCATTATCAGTCCAGGAGAATCCCATGCCAATGAAAGCAAACATGACCAATAAAGCAATGCATAAACCATGTATTCACATCCCAGTAAGATAACTCAACATGCAACGTATTACGTACAAAATCCTCTTGTTGATTCCTCTTTCTCTACTTGATTTATGTCCTTTCTTGTTGTTGTCCAATGTTCCTCTTGCACTCCCTTGCTTGTCTCATGCTTGCTTGCTTGTTTCTTTCTTCCTTGTGTCCAAGTGATTGTTCCCTCTCGTGCTCTCCTCTTCTCTAAGTGAACGCTAGAATGTCCAAGTGTATGTGAATGTTCTCTCTCATTTTTCTTTTCTTTTTCCTTGATTTTCCCTTTCATGCATTTTTTTCCCTTCATATTCCTTTTTCTCTTATTTTTCTTTATTTCTTATATTAAATTCTCGTTTATTGCATTTTTCCTCATTTAATGCCAATGACAATTTCCATAGCAATTAAAAAACCAAAAGTGGATCCCAATATAATGTTTCCCCCCTCCATTCAGCTTGGAATACATGTTCCATGACCTTGGTTTTATTTTTTCCTTTTATAATGCCTATTTATTACATGAAGACTTAACCCGGGGTTGTTACAAACTCCTTCCCCTTGGGGAAACACCATCCTTGGTGTTCTTTGACACTTATGACCAGCCAAAATTGTTGAACCATACAAACATACTACTTATTAGAGCTTTTTAACCTATCTCAATGCAGTATTTACAATGACAAACTACTGAAAACATGACTAACAAATTGCTTATTGGAGCTTTATAAACAAAGCTCAATACAGTACCTATAATCACACACACACAAATATATATATATATAGAGAGAGAGAGACACACATACACACACATATATATACACATACCAATACTCATTTGCTTCAACCAACAAATAAAGAAGGATATAATGTTCGTCTGATCAACCATCTCCCATGTAGCTTCATCGAGCCTAAAGTGCTTCTACTACACTTTAACTTTATCTACTTCTCGGTTCTAGAGCATGATCTTCTTCTATTATAAGATGCATTGACACTCTGGCTTGAACTCTCCTTCCGGCTCCACCTACAATACAAACCAATCAATCACGTGATCAACATCCTGTATATACATTTTAAGCAATGAAACATGGAAAAAATCATGTAATTTCACTAATGGAGGCAAAGAAAGTTTGTAAGTCACTAGTCCATTCCTCTCAAGGATCTCAAAAGTCCCGCAATAACGATGTGCCAACTTGGCACATGATACAATATTCAAGGAGATCTTTTTGGGATTGATACACAGATACAAATACACATTCTCCCCAACCTAAAACTCCTTGAATACCCTAAGTTGATCCACATAGGTCTTCTTCCTATCTTATGCTACCTTCAAATTCTTTCTAATAACCTACATCTCCCCCTCCATATCTCTCAACATATCTGGTTCAATCAACACCTTATTCACTAGGTCACTCCAACTGATATGAGTATTACAACACCTCTCATAGAGAGAATCAAATGGACTCATCTTCAATGATTCCTGATACCCATTATTATAAGCAAACTCTACCAATGGAAGATACTCCTCCCACTTCCTTTGTTGATGCATGACATACATCTTCAAAATATCCTCAAGAATCATGTTAATGCTCTCTGTATGTTAATGTGTCTCCAGATGATAAGTTATATTGAATGTTAACTTTGTCCCCAATCCTACAAAAAACTCCTTCCAAAACCTATAAGTGAACTTGGAATCTCTATCTAATATAATCCTCTTGGGAACTCCATGCAACCTCACTATCTCCTTAATGAATACATGAGCCACTTCACTAGCTAAATTAGTAGACTTCAGTGCAATGAAGTGAGCTACCTTGCTCAAACTGTCAACCAAAACCATGATGGATTCATGTTTCCTTTATGTCCTTGGAAATATTTTAATGAAATCCATGGAAATTACCTCCCATTTCCATTCTGAAATTGAAATAGGCTACAACAATTCAGTTGTGTGCTTTCATTCATGTAACCGCCTCCTCCCACATTTACCCACTTTTACTGGCTTACCCAGGGTAAACAATATATGAGGGTCACTATGATAAGACTCAACCTCCTATATGACCTTAAGGAAATGGATTTGACAACTTGATACCTTACTAACTTCCTCCATGTGCTACATGACACTCAGGAGAAACCCAACCCCTCCAGGTGTCCAAACCCTGAGATGAATCTCCTTTTCACTAACTTAGAGCCCCAATCTCTCCCTTGCCAAGCCTTAAAAGCTACCGATAGCCTCCTGTTTCTCTCATGAGCATGCCTGAGTGAAACTATAGCCTTTTTATGCCAGTTCTATGCCAACGAGTACAAGATTTAAGGCCATTTTCAATGGCTAGGACCTAGTCTCTACCCAGAACTCCATGAAACTTCCAGAACTCATAAAATACATATAAGAAATGCTTGTAAAAAAAAATGAAACTAGGACTTGACCTGACCTTCCCCAATCGAGACTGACATTCCAGCAAACGCTTGGAAAACCTGCAACTTACAGGTCATGAATGCAAGTCTGAACATAAGGAGCTGAAAACTTATCTGAGGTTTAACAAGAAGGATGACTACCTTCTTATGTTAGTTGTCATAACATAAATTAGGTATTGCATTCATTATTCATTCAATTACAACTAAAAACATGAAAAGATCTATGACTAAGAACTTTCAAATAACCATGCTTATAACCAGCATATAACCAAATAAATAACAATGAGAGAACAACCATTAAATCCACATAGTAACAAGTACATTTATTCATTAAAAGCAAGGGAAACTTAGTTATTATTAAACATAAGCAAAATCAAACTAGGTTCAGGACTTCCACATACCACCCAACCATAGATTGTCTTAACCAAATATTTATTTCCGCCAATCACCCCCGTACCATATTCCAAGCATGAATGTTAGATCTCATGGGATAAACCAATACATAAAAAACCAAGGGAATCCATAACTTAAACCACCTCCACCCTCACCATACAGTGACCTCGCTTAAACTAGTGGCGAGATCACAAAAGCAAACTGAGCTTGGATGCCTCAAAATCTCTTCTCCAATACCATGAGAAATTTTCTCATCTCCACCTTGAGGATTTACTGTGTATCTTTCCATTACTGATCAAGGGATACCTAGGCCTTTGGAAATTTTCCTTAGACCATGTCACCCAGATCCAAAATATTTCGGCAATCCAAAGCTCAAACCGAGAACAACCCCATCACACCATGGCTATCTAAAAATGGCAAGGCTAGGCTAAAATCCATTGTCGAAACCTGGAAAAACCCATGCCAATGACATCAAGAGAACCAAATACCAACATGCATGTACCATGCATGTCAAAACCAGCTAGGAAATCATATATGCAACATGTTACATGCAACTATTCTTGTTGAAGTTGCTTGATCCAAATTTTCCTTGATTGATCCTTGCTTTCCTTTGATTTCCTTGTCCTTCCTTGGCTTTCCTTGTCTTTTCTTTGCTTGCTTGCTTTCCTTCTCCTCTTGGTGCTCTTCTCCTCTCTCAAAACTAATTCCAAAACTGAATGGACAAAAGGTTGCCAACTGATGCTCTTACGTATTTTAATTATTCATGCCTCTAACTTCTTTAATTTTCCATTATTTTCCTTAATTTTCCTCCTCACATGAAACCTATGACCTTTCACCTCCCTTTTCTCCTATTTTCCTTTATTTTCATAAATAACATACCAATATTTTTTTTTTCCTTTTCAAATCCTTTGCCATTGCCTTTGCCAATTTCCCCTTAGCCATAAACACATCAAGTGTTGCACTAAGATATTTTTCCCAACATTCAGCTTGGAATAAGTGTCCCTTGGCCATCGTCATATTTTGTCTTTATTAACTTTTATTACATGAAATTTTAACATGGGGCTATTACAAACCCCTCCCCTTATGGAAACACTGTCCTTAGTGTTCTGTGACACCTACAACCAACAAAATCATTGAGAAGCAAAAAATATTGCCTATGGAGCTTTATAACCCATCTCATTGTAGTATTTACAATAACAACCTACTCAAAAGAAAAACCATCATGACAATCATGACAGCATGAAAACCAGACCAATTATTGGAGCTTTATAACACAGCTCATGGTGGTATTTACAATAGCAACCATACATAAATATGTACAATATCAAAAACTCATTTTCATCCACCAACAAATAATGAAGGATACAGAGCCCACGTCTGATTAGCCATCTCCCATGTAGTTTCATTGGGCCTAAAGTGCTTCCACTACACTTTACCTTGCTCGATTTATCTGTTCCAAAGAATGAGATGTTTTCGTTACAATATGCACTAAGGTTTTCGATGGAATTAGCCTTCTTGATCCACCTGTAATATAAGCCAACCAATAATGCCATCAACATACTTTACATATATTTTAAGCAATGAAACATGAAAAACATCTTGGACTTTCACTGTCAAAGGTAGTGCAAGTTGGTAGGCCACTGGTCCAATCCTATCAAGTATCTCAAAAAGCCAACAATACCATGGTGCCAACTTGGCACATGATCTAATTCTCAAGGATCTCTTTTTGGGATTGATGTGCAGATACACATGCTCCACAACCTGAAACTCCTTAAATGCCCTTTATTGGTCTCCATAACTCTTTTTCCTATCATGTGCTACCTTTAGATTCTTCTTTGTAACCTGCATCTTGTAACACCCTCATCCCACATCTACCTAAGTAACCGTCCAGTTGGGGTAAACATGTGACGAGATGCTACTATGATATGATTCAACCTCCTAGGTGACCTTTATGGAAGTGGAAACAGTAAAAACACATGAAACATACCTTCCACATCAACAACAACAACACTCCCAGGAGCCATCCCAACCACTCAGGTATCATGCCCCTAGGCCCCACTGAGTTTTTAAGTTATTAAACCTCTAGACACTCCCATGCTATGGGCATGCTAGCATCCAAAGAGCTCTGGATGCTCCCATAATCCTACATGCCTGCGTCCAGGGACTATTTCCAGCAGACTTGTGCTAGCGTCTAGGGAATTTAAGGCACTTTTCAAGCCCAAAATTCCGGCCACTGCCCAAAACTTGTTGTAGCTTATAAAATCGATTAAACACATGATGACAATACCAATAAGCCAAAAACTAACTCCAAGACTAGGCTTGACCATCCCTAACCGAGACTAACATTCTGTCAAACAGTTTGCCTGAATGAAATCTACAGGTTTAAATAACATATTTGAACATAGGGGTCTTATACTTATCTGAGAATTGCTAAGAACCATTGTTCCCTAATATCATTTGCTGCATTATCATTTATTAGGTCATAGATACATTTTCTATTCATTTACAAGTAAAAACATGATGAGAGCCATACATCACCATTATCATAAAACTCATACATAACTAGCATAATAGCAGCAGAAATACCAATGAAATCACAGCCATATGATCCACATATAAATAAGTATAATACTCATAGAAATACAAGGAGAAATAACCTCTCATTAATCATGAAAAATCCAAACCCAGGATGGGACTACCACATTCCACCCGACCATAGAATGGTTGAGCCAAATCTCTCTTCATCCATTCAACCCTCTGCCACATTCCAAGCATGAATGTGGGAGTCAAACCAAAAGAACCAACTAGGGCATACCAAGGCTAAACCACCTCACCCTCATCAATAGAAATCTGACTTTACTGTAATCCTTCCCGAATCACTAGACAAACACAATAAACATGTCATAACAGGCTTTACCATGATCTCCACCCAATCACTAAGCCAAAATAAGCATGGATGCCATTGGATTTCTCCACCTACACCTTGAGGAATTTTCCTGTCTCCTAGTCTCTCAAGATTTATCACAATCCAAACCTGGATCACTAGGCCCTAAACTAAGAATCACTCTCCAGGCTTTACCACGTATCACAAACCTAGGATTACTAGGCCCAATGGAGATAAAACCACCTCTTGGCTTTACCGTATATCCTGCCATTCACTGACAAGGATTCTTAGGCCCACTAAGGCAACACAATATTGGCTTTACCGCAACCTACAGTCTTTCTCAAGGGTCACTAGGCCAGTGGCTCTACTGTGATCCACAGTCTGATTCAAGGGCCACTAGACCATGTGTTCTATCATTCAGATATCCACCTCACTCAACTTTGAATTCATCCGGCAATCCAACTCAACTAAAACATGAGAACCCCATCACACCATGGCTATCCATAAATGGAAAGGCTAGGCTTAAAACATTGTTACACCTAGAAAAACCCATGCCATAACAGCAAAATAACCACATGCAATACCATGCATTCCAAATCTAGCAAGGAAATCACACATGCAAATTGATACCTACAAAGAATCATGTTGCAACGACTTGATCCTGCTCTTCTTTGCTTGATCCTTCCTTGCTCTTGCCTTCTTTGCCTTTCTTGCTCCAAAGCAAAACCTAAGCAAAAGTGTTATAGATCTTGTTGTAACATGCATTTTTTGTTACCTTTAATATTCATGTTTCATTCAAGAATCACTTGAAAATATCTTAAAAACATAAGGCAAGAGGGAGATGTAATAAATTACATATCGGAATCAAAACACAAAAGAAACAAGTATAAAAGAATTGCCCTCCTTATACCCATGCGATCAAGTTAAATCATATTATAAATGGTTATATCAGGCCATAACTAAAATATATATGTATGTGTTAAATAATGTGATTAAATCGCAATCGCAAAGCGCAGCGGGCATTCATATGAAGTACTACCATGGGAATCACCAATCGATGATTGTGATAAAGGTGTATCTTGAAAACTGTGCAAAGGCTTTGGAAAAGGTGGAAAAAGGTATGGTTACGCATTTATATGTATTTCTATTATAAAGGATTATAATAGAAATAAGTGCTGAATAGGCCAAACTCAAAGCGTATATATATTATTATGTCTTATAAGCCCCGGCAGGTCCATGATCATCGCATAACGCTTTATATATGTATGATTTATGCTGATTGCGATATGCGAGGGCCAGACCTGAAATATATATATTGTGCTTTGTAAAGTTTGGTAGGTCCGCAATGTTATGGATGATTGGTTCCTTTGAAAAGTGCTGATTACGATTTGCAATTGCGGGTCGGACCCGAAATATATACATTGTGTTTTAAAGTTCAGCGGGTCCGCAAAGCAATGGGTGTTGGTCTGCCGATTGCCATTTGTGATGATGGACCAGACTCGATATTATATATATTATGTTTAATACTCCAACATGCCTGTCTTATCGCATACTGTGAAGGTTTACATTGATATAAAATTTGAAAAGTCGATTGTGATTTGTGATATGAAGCGGATCTGATGGATTTATGAAATAGAATTAATTATTTTTGAGTTCCATAATAATCAAAGGTTGCGTTGATTTCGCTGTGTAAGGGAAAGAATCAGTGTTAATGCTGAATCCGAAGAAAAGGCAATTGGTTGGGTTTTTTGTTGTTATGCCAATTAAAATGTATATGATACATGCGTAAGCCCAAGTTTATGCAAGTCAAACACAGTGCATTATGATTAAAGTGGATTAAGGCATATACAGAGTAACTCGGTAGCGGATTAACATAGCAAGTCAACAGTTATTTTCCTCTTCTAAATTCAATTATTTTCCTGTTATTTCATGTTCTTTGAGGTGTCTTTTACCCTCTGTAATATTCTATCATAGTTTTTTTACATCAGATAGTTAGGGAACAGTTAAATAATTTGGGCAGTTTCAGAGATCAGCCAGTGTTCCACAATGTATAAAAGGATGAAAATTTAAAAAGAAAGGGTTCGAATTTTGGAGAACCCTGAGACTAGGCCACTGTATTCCTGATATAATTGTTTATTAATGAAAGAATCAGAAGTTTCCATGAATTGTTGGGTATAATTTTGTAACTTCTCTGTCATGTGTCATCTTATGTTTTCTTCTTTCAAGTATAGTAATGAAGCTGCAGGTCTTTATTTGCTTATATAGATAAAGTTAAAATTCCTTAAAAGGGCGCTCCCATACTTGAAGTTTTCATCCTCCTTTCTAAGTTATAGATAATAGTTTCTGTGCAAGGCAACATATTATCTTTAACTTTTCTAAGGGTCGCAGATAGTAGTTTCTGTGTCAAGCAACATATTGTCTATGATTCAATTCTCATTTTTATAATTCTTCTAAGTGACGGATAATAGTTTCTGTGTTAAGCAGCATATTATCTTTAACTTCTCCTTCAAACTTTCTTCATTCATCGTTTATACCTAGCAACAAATGGCATTCTGAGATTTTCCGATCAAATATGTATTAAGGGTTAAAGACCAAGTTTTCCAGACCCTTCATTTGAGAACACGACATATATCTAAGTGACAAATAAGTGACAGTAAATAATATTTATTAATGTCTTAAGCACAATTTCTCTACAGCCAGGAAATTGGTTTCTTAAGGTACAACAGATCTAACCCAGAAATATATGAGAATGCAAATATACCCATAAATAACAAGATAGAAATAGATAGAAATGCTTCTTTATTTATCAAACCCTTGAGGTAGGGCAACACCATACAATCACTCCTTAAGGAGAACACTCCACAAGCCATATGCTTGTTCATACAATAATCCTTGACATCTCTCAATGGGGAGTCCCTAGCCTCTATATAGGCCTCATACATACAATACCATGGGCCATTACCATGGTTCCCTCAATACCATCTATCTAATGCAATGGGCTTATTACATCATATCTAACTACTTGTGGTCCCTTACATGATACAGGTTAACCACTTTATTTATTACTATGGCCCATCCCATCTGTTATCACTGAAAAGATTTCAAAGAAAAGGGTTAAGGTAAGGAAGAATTGGTCTTGGTCATTCTCATTGTTTCTTTTAAGGAGTCTAAAACATAGGATAGAATTTTGTTCCCTTTGTTAAATATGGTCAACAATCTTGTTTTACCCACCATTGGTCCCACATTTGTTCAAAGTGTCATGTGTTAAGGATATTTCAAAAATTACATGCACTACGAAATCAACTAGGAGTTTTCGTAGCGCAAACTCACAAAAATACATTATGTGCGCTACGAAAACACTTAGACAGTTTTGTAACTAGGAGATTTCGTAGCACAAAACATAGAATTTACACTGGTTGCAATACGAAATCAAGGATTTGTGCCAGATCTTGTCTAAATGTCTTTTCCATCAAAATTCGTTAATTTTTAATCACCATGTGTCAGTCCTTGAACCATGCCTATCACATGTAGCCATGCATTCTCATTATTAGATTTGTTAGATTTCTTGTACGCATTCTTTAAAATTTCCAAAAGTAAGGTGAGGTGAGTTAGTCTTGGTTTTTCCCATGTTTCTTTCATGCATAAGAAGGAAATTGGCAAGCTTGAAGATTACACTCATCAGAACTTTTTGAAAGCTCAAGTGAGGCAGTTCTCAATTTCAAATTCAATCGAGGCAGTGTTCAAATCATGCAGTGCAGGTTTATCTTGAAGTTTCCTTGCAGGGATTTCATAGACATGTCTGAAAGGAAAAATCACAGATCAGGCCGATGTCTTAGACCTGAGACTGAAGACTTAGATGTTCTCAAGAGGAATAGAGAGGTTGAAGAAGCATTCAAACAGGTAGGCTGCTAAAGGTTTTTTGAAAAACTCCAGGGAGGTCACAGTCAAATAACCAAGGATTTTTCCTTTAATTTCATCGGTTTGAATTCAAAAGTTGGAGTGCTAGAAATACCAATATCTCCTGAGGTCATATCTACAGTCAGAGAAGAAGAAGATTCAGATCAAGGAAGTGGTACAAGAGCAGTCTATTGATAAAGCAGTCAAAAGAAGAGTAACCAGAAGTCAATTAGCCAAGAAAAAGGGGAAGACAATGATTGTTGATGAAAGCCTAGCTTCAAAGGGAAGTTTGAACGATCTCCTCCACACCATCTACATAGAAGAGACTCCTCTGGTCCAAGCAGAACTACTTGAAGCCAACAAGAACAAAACCAAAGGAGTTAAATCTTCCAGAAAGCTTCAATTTGATGACCAAGTATCAGAGTTTGTTTTCAAGCCAAGAAGGCCTATGACTAGGAATTTAAGAAGATTACAAGAGGAAAAGCCAGAGGTAAGTAAGATAGATTGAGGACCTACAAATTCAATTGAGCAAACCAGGAGGACAATCTCAACATAAAAGAACCGGGCAGTAAGTGGTTGGAGCCAGATCTTGTCTAACTGCCTTAACACAATTTTGGTTAGAACATTACCTTTTTGAAGCTATTTATGGATGAATTATGTCAAAGATATGTGGCCTATTTGCATAAGATGAAGTTGTGAAGAAATCACAAGAAGAATAATTTTTGAGAAAAAACTGTGTTTTTTTTATTCACACAGCAGTTTCGTAGCGCGCTACGAAACTGCTGTCGCTGCACATCATGATTTTGTGGGCCAATTTTGAGAAGAAAAAGGAACCCCTATTGAAGATGGGCTGCTGCAAAGGATTACTAACAGGTTTTAACATCAAGCAAGGGAAAAACAAGTAAAGAAGGACATTTTTGAACTCCAAACTTTATCAGTCAACTTATCAGTCAAACTGTCTTCTTGTTTTTACCAGTCAACGTCTATAAGAGTTTTTGAGCAGTTGAAAACTCCTCTCTTGAAAGTGAAAGAGTTCTTCATTCTTAATATATTGAAGTACAAAAATCTCTTCCACTTTCTTCAAATCCATTACGATCTGGGAGAAATGAAGGACCAAACTTGCGCTACGAAACTGTTGTAGGTGCAGTTTTTCACAAGCATATTTCTCTGTTTTACACCTGTTTTTCAAAGACACATTCTGGGTGGTAGGAAAGGTGTTTCAAAAACCCAAGAGAGGTTTTTTTAAGAACGGATTGGTTCACAAAACCCTCCTTCCGTTTTTCCAAATACATTTTTTATGAGAAGATATGAGCTCTGTCCCAAGACCTATTTTTCAGCCAGAACAAAGCAAGCAACAATCTCCTAGTTTCTAGGAGCAGTAAAAGAATGAGTCATCAAGGGCCAGCTAGAGGGTTATGAGCACCATCAAATTCGAACTAATGGAGTTATAGGTGTCAAAAGGAGTGTTTAGTTCCTAGATAAGGTTGTTTTAATCATAATGAGGAGTTACACTCCTAATTGTTTTAGGTCTCTAGGGCTGCTAGTTAGCCGTCATTTGCATTTAATAGTTAGTTTAAGTGTCAATAGGTGTCAGATCAGGTAGAATTCAAATTTTCCTCATCCTAGAGGAGGAATCTAAGTCATGTAAAGGGCTCTATATATAGGAGAAGATCTAATGTACAAATGGTTGGAAATGTTTAGTGAAAGACTCATATTGTCCCATTGTAGAAGATTATGTTTTTATGAATGTAGACTTTGGCTTTCCTTCTTAGGATTTAGAAGGAGTTCAATGGTGGCTTGTTTATGTTTTTCCTTATTTCCTTATGTGCAGTAGTATGAATGTATGATACTTAGAATTCATTGACATGCTCTAACTTCCTTCATACATTTATGGACTGTGTTTTCCTACATGTCTCTATGTGTTAACTTATATATTGAACTGTTGATGCCCTGACTTCTATGTAAATCTAACCTTACTGTCAATACTGAAGCATATCTGACTCCATAATCTCAATGGATACTTTCTAATTGTGTTTCAACCTCTTATACTTGTTCATTTGTCTCATATAGTTAGCCATCTTATTCATTATCCAAATCTTTAATCTTGTGAGAGAGCCCTCTCAGGCTGGGGAGGCTAAGCCTCAGCCTAAAGAAGGTTTGAAAGAGTTACACAAGGCATTCCTAATCAACAGCTTATCAGGTCAAGGTTTTGTGATAACACCATTATTACATTATTCCCTTGGGTACCTCTCTCTGTACCCCATACTATCCCCTAGGTATACTACAAAAAGCTTGTCAACTAATCCTCATAAGCCTTTTATCAATGAGGCCTCTATTTTCTTCAATTTCCATTATTTTCCTTTAATTTCCTCCTCACATGCAACCTGTGACCTTTCACCTTTCTTTTCTCCTAATTTCCATTATTTTCATAAATAAATGTACCAAAAATGTCTTTCTTCCTTTTAGTTCCTTTGTCATTTCCTTTGCCAATTTCCTTTAGCCATAATAAACCGAATCAACACCCATATTAGGATGTCTTTCCCACCATTTATCTTGGAATACGTATCCCATAACTGTGGGCTTATATTTTTTTACATGGATTTTTAACCAGAGTGGTTATAGAACCCCTCCCCCTTGGGGGACACTGTCCTCGATGTTCAATGACACCTATAGCCAACAAGACTGCTGAAAAAAAAGAAATATATATAATATATATATATATATATTATATATATAGATAACACAACTCATTACGGTATTTACAATAATAACCACATATACACACGTACACATTTTCTTCAACCAACAAATAACCATATTGTTTGTGGAGCTTTATAAACTAGCTCGATATAATATTTACAATAATATACACATATACACATATGCACATTTGCTCAACCAACAAATAAAAGGATATGATGCTTTCATATGCAACAAGGGAATCCAAAGGCTCACACCTCCACCCTCAAAGTAATACCAAGATTCACCTCCTTCCCAGGAAGTTCAAAATCCACTATCAAAGTCAAATCTGCATCCAATGTCCAGCATTATAATCCTACGCCACGTGTCCTCTCTATGAACAATTATCGGCTCATTATTCTAGGGCACACTCCCAATGTGCATATGATTCCATCTAGTAATGCTAATGACCAAAACCAATATATCCTTGGCCTTCCCTTCTCTTCTATACAGTCCCTCGGGAAATCTAGTCACCCCCCTTCAATGTTGTCCCTCGCCTTCCAATTTCCCTAGCATCCCCTATCCTAGGCGATCCATCCCTTGGCAAGGCTTCCTTGTGTCGGAAGGTTAACAACCAAGGCATATACTTGCCTCAAAACCATCATACCGGTCATAACATGCTCATGAAAATCAATGTACATTATTGGGTACCAGAGTCCCACAATGGCCCTGCTCCTGAAGTTCTTTACGAGCATATTGTTGCATGTTCCAATTCCTTTCACTGACGTTGCTAATTCTTGTAGTCAGTTTCAACCACCCAACTAGGCATTTCATGCTTTCTTATACCAAGCACATAATTTCCATTAGATTCAAAAAATTTTAATAACTTCAAATCATACCTCATTGGTAGCTCGTCAATAAGGTACATTTGCAATCTTGTTTACTTCATGTTACAACAAGTCAAACTAGTATCTTTGACCAAATCATCATGTATAAACATATCACATCAGGTTAGCTCAAAACACAATCTTCATAGATCAAAATCATAAATCACATGTAATCATAATAAACCATAATCATACATCATATGTAATCAACATATACCAGAATCATAAATCACATGCATAATAAAACGGAAATAAAATATTGATACTTATCCTTTAATGAATCATTAGCTTCTACCTTTGTCCTTATTTTGTATGAACACTGGATTAGTTGCCACACCCAAAAAACACTCAGTGCCTTCTCCTCAACGATGTGCACATACACATAGTGTGCATCACATACATACAAGCACACATGGCATATGATCCATGCAATACATGCACTTATACCTAACATACAATGTATACACCTACACCTAGTGTACAACACAACACAATACATACACCTACACCCGATGTACAACACAATTCATATACGTACACATAGTACAACACAACGAATACACATGTCATGATACTATGACTACACCATGCATATACATAATACCGCATGTACAACATGTAAACAATACCACCTATACACAAAACCACCTACATATTGTGTACACAACATCACATGTACACAACACCACCTATACAATGTGTACACAACACCACATGTACAACATGTACACAATGCTAGACGTACACAGCACCACATGCACGACATAGATACGACACCACATGTACATAGCACCATATGCACAACATGTACACAACACCACATGCACACAACACCATATGTACAACATGTACATGGCACCACATGCTCACAGCATCACTTGTACAATCATGCACACAACACCATATGTACATAGCATGGCATATACAACACATAAATAGCACCCTATGTACACAACACTTCATATCCAACATTCACACAACTCTATCTATACCACCTTACACATAACATTGCATAAACAACATGTACACACACTATATATGCACAACACCGCATGCGCACAACATCATAGATGCAACATGTACAACATATACAACATATGCACAACAATAGTACCACTCATCCAAAACTACACTGTCTCTACTAGGCAACCTTTCTTTCAATGTCTTATCCATTCTTGTCCCAACATGTCGTAGACCACACTGCTTTCATTTTGTTAATGCATCCCTCCGAGTTACCTATCATAACATAAACATAAGCATAATACAAGCATACAGTATCAATTCATATCCACATGATATTGACCTTGTATATTTTCATGACTATTCTCCCCACTTGATTCCCATAAGACTAGGAACCTCTTCATGCCACTCATCTACATAAGAAATCATTCCTCCACAAGAATGATCCCTGACAACCTTGTCGAACAGTGTCATAGATACACCCATACCTACATATATATAACATTAGCACAAACAATCATGATATTGTCAGACATGATATGCATACATACATGTATATACATATAAATATTAGCATTAATAATCATGATCCATAATGAACCTATCAGACATGAAATATATACATACATATATAGACATCAACATAATCATGATCACAACATAAGTACTAGATATCATAAGGTCAATGTTAAGAGAACTTCCTTTATTCGTGTAATGCATGTACAACATCTAGAATACAGTTCCCAACGTAGCTAAGGAATTAGTATAGAAATTTCACCTGTAGAATAAACCAATATATGCAATGTCCTAAAGCATAATACTTGTTCTACTTCTACAAAACATTAAGCGGAAACATAATCTAATTCAGGAGCAACATCAAGTAGAAACATGCATAAATAATCAAGAGAAATAATCACACATAACACAATATATATCTAGGGGAATCCACCAGCATAAAACCCCAACCATGTATTATCAATCAAGCGGAAATCCTCTTCAAAATACAAAAAGAATTAGCTCTCAAGCTATTCAGTTCTCAATGAACTATGAAAATATGAAGATATATCTCATGAACCAACCAAGGCCTATATATAAAGGCTTTACCTATGGTCCAATTCCTATTTCCTTACGGAGTTTGCTTAGGAAATAATAACAAAAGCATATGCAATTAATTTCAAACATACCAAGTCAACCAATGGTCCAACTACACAATCCTTGAGGACACTAGTTCCTCAACCATGCAAAAACTACTTACTAGAAATAGTCAAGCATCTGATAGTACATTGTCCCACATCTGATCTCAACTGGGTCTCTGACAGAACTGGCATGCAACAGTTATCCATGAGTGAATCCTCAGTTATCTAAAATAATAGTTGTCACATGCATGCAAGCATTAACAAACTATATTTTATTATTTTAACAACTTGTTAAAATAATCTAACTGGACTTGACTAGTGAGAACTAAGTCAACTGATTCTCTCATTATAGAACTCATACTTATTCCTTCAATTAGTGCAGGAAATTAAGGATAAATTCCTAAATCAGTAGGACAACTCATGTGCATGCTCACAAAGACTTCAAATTCGAATTTCCTTAACTAATTAACTCATGGAGATTAATTAATTAATATTTTAAACTGTTGTTAAGATCAAATTCATTTTTACTTCCTATTGATAGACCAGGGACTGCTATAAATAGGAAGGGACCCAGAAATGCTATTTTAGAACTTTCTATTTTTAGCAGTTTCACCTTTCACCCAATGTGGCCAATGACCTCACTGGCCAAACTGCTATTTTTAGACATGCTATTTTTAGCAGGTTTTTTTAGCACATTCTAAATTTAACATTTCTTGTTGCACGTTTTTCAACACTCCCTCTCAACAGGAAAGGTTTTCTCTCAAACCTGATCTTGTAACTCTAGAATGTTCTGCATGCAACACATTTACCCGATCCACTTGCTCCAACAACACTTGGAACAAAAACACACCCAACTGACCACTTTGTTGGGCTAGGAACATACTCTGATGCTGAAGCTCTACTTGCTGCTGACAAGTGCTCCCTCTCTGACATCTGCGGTACTGCAACATCTCCATGCATCTCGCACCTTTGCACACCTCTCTGTGCCACCTAGCACTGTGCAAAACACTTGTGCCTCTCGCATTACTGCAGCCTGCTAGCTATGCGTTGTCCTGAATTTTCCTGCATAGTCACTCTCTCTGCCACTCCATCTGCATCTATCTCTACCCAATCAATCAATTCCTGCTACTCCACATCAGGGCTCCTATAGCAAGGTCTCATCTAAGAGGTTGGGTATCTCGAGGATCCTGCCCCTCCTCCTTGGGACGATCACTCTATATCACCCCACCTTCTACCTGGAGGTATGGCTGCATGTGATCCTTCTGCCCACCTGGCTTGAAGTTTCTTCCTACTGGAGGTCTCTGCATGAGTAGATGTCTCTACTCGATCTCCTCTTAGCTTCCCCTATTATGGCTACTCCACAACCTCCTGAAGTTGTTGCACCAATTGTGGCTCCTCCACAATCGTCTGAGACTTCTTCTGGCTCTGCATGTTGAGAGGTAATATACCCTCCCTCTCAACCACCAAGTCTCCATCATTTTCCTTGCTACTCAAGGCTTTGCATGCATCTTGAACCTCAAGAGCATATAGGTTCTTGATCCGTGAACCAATCTGCTTCACCTGTCTAGTGATGATGTGTCTAAGGAAAACTTTCCCTTACTGAAGACTACATCATAGCCTCTATCTTCCAATATCGTGATCGACACCAAGTTTCTCTTCAGTCCTAGTACATACTTGACATCGGTTAAGGTAAGGTGAGCTCCATGCTCCCTCTGAAAAATAATTGTGCCTACACCTGAGACACTATACTTCTCATCATTACCCATCGCTATGAGTATCTGGAGATCTTTTGCCTCCAAAGTACTGAACAAACTCTTGTTGCCGGTCATGTGGAAAGAAGCTCCATTGTCAAGAAACCAACCACTTCCCACCATGGAAGAAACCATGCATGCGATGAGTGTGAAATCCAACTCAAACTATGAAGCAAGCTCCTCACCTTCAAATCCTTCCCCAGATCCCTTCTTGGAATTCCTCCATGGACTATTTGCAGCATAATGGCCCACCTCATGACAACGAAAGCATCGCACTTTCGATTTGTCAAACTTCTTCCCATCATTGGAAGAACTGGATTCAGAAAGAGAAACCTTCTCCTTCCCCTTCTTTGCCTTACTCACTAAGGCATAGTTCTCCTCATCATGCATGGATGAAGAACTGTCTCTGGTGCTCCGTCTAATCTCCTCCTGCATCAAACCCAACCATAGTCATTCCCAATCTGGCAATTTCACCCTTCCATTCACTGAGTCCTGGTAGCTATGCTAGCTCTTAGGAAGGCCAAGGAGTGCTAGACTCACCATATCCTCATCCGATGTCACAACCCCTACACTTGCAAGCTCATCCTTGCATGTGATGAGCTTGGTCAGATACATAAAGATCATCTCATCCCTTTCACACTTGATCTTTTGAAGTTTGTCCTTCAGTGCCAACTTCCTCTGATCACTGCTATTCTGATATAAATCTTTCAATGTTTTCCACATTGCATGCGGAGTCTCCTTCCCATGGAGGCTCAAGACAATGTGATCTCACACTCCCTCCAAGAGAATTCTCCTAGCTCTAGCCACACACTTCCTCCATTCCACCTGCTCAGTCTTGTAAGAAGGCTTATGGATTTTTTGATCAATGAGATCCTTAAGAACATTATCTTCCAAAACTGCCTCCATGCGATCCTTCCAAGCTATATAGTTGGAGCTGTCATCGAGGGCATACTCAAGCCTCAAACCATAGAACGCCATCAATGAAATAGATGTGATAAGAACTTGAGATATATATCCCGAATAATAAACTTTGAATTTCTCCTGCTAGTATATTGTTCTTGCTTGATCACCTATGCTCTGATACCATGTAGAATTTTGTAGAATTTTTACTACAAATCAGCTAGCTTTGATACCATGTAGAACTTTTTATACAAATCAACTAGCTCTGATACAATGTAGAATTTTGTACAATTTTTCTATACATCAGCTAGCTCTAATACCATGTAGAAATTTCACCTATAGAACAAATCGATATATGCAATGTCCTAAAGCATAATACTTGTTCTACTTGTACAAAACATTAAGCAGAAGCATAATCGAATTCATGAGCAACATCAAGTAGAAACATGCATAACTGATCAAGAGAAATAATCACACATAACACAAGATGTATCCAGGGGAAAGCACCAACATAAAACCCCAACCATGTATTATCAATCAAGTGGAAATCCTCTTCACAATACAAGAAGAATTAGCTCTCAAGCTATTCATTTCTCAATGAACTATGAAGATATGAAGATATGTCTCATGAACCACCTAAGCCTTGTTTATATAGGCTTTCTCTATGGTCCTTACGTAGTTTTCTTAGGAAATAATAGCAAAAGCATATGCTATTAATTCCAACATACCAAAAACAACCAATGGTCCAACTACATATTCCTTGAGAACACTAGTTC
>APFE030256823.1:0-17889 GCA_000404065.3 Pinus taeda
AGAATGGAACCATAACAGTAGTCATCTATCTTTTATTAATCAAAAAAAGAGAAAGATACAACCAAAGTTCTGACGCTGAGTCCTTCTCAAGAGGGTCCAGCCAGCAAGTCTCATAAGCATTCACCCTTGGAGGTAGATCTCCCAAGACAAACAACTCTCTCTCTCACACAAAGCAACAAGACTTCAAAACCTTCCTTAAGCTCTCTAGCAATCCACACTTAACACACCAACTGCCTATTGGGAGTAGCACTAAAACACTATGAATTCCTTTCTGTCAAAAACTATATCTCCAAAAACTAGCTGCTCATGGCAATGGTGGAGGCTTATATAGGAGAAGGAGTCTCCATGGATGGTGGAAGGATAAGCTTATCTCCAAGAAAGGTGGCTCATATGATGAACAGACATGCCATAGAAGGGAGGGCGACCTCTATAAAGCCAATAACCAGGTCTGAGAAGGCTGGCCGTTAGAGCAAACTCGCCCAAACAAGATCAGCGCAGGTGCATAACTGGACTGGCGCGCTGACATCGCATCTCAGTAACAGAAGAGGTCTAGTCAGCGTGACTTAGTACAAGTAGAGGATGCGTTGGCTATGAAATTCGATCAGCGTGGGAAACCCATGTGCTTCCACGCTGGCAGCGCACCAATTGCACTATCATCTGCCAGTCAGTGCGGTTATTTCAATAACAGTTGCGATGATCCAATAAACTTAGGCAAAGAGGGTTTTTTGGCCATTTCAGAGAGCATGAGCATGATGGATTGTATTTCATGACACAATAGGGAGACTGACAAGGAGACAGTGACAAATTACTGTGTAACACTCATCTTCATTCATTAGTAATACAAGCTTCTTTTTCTGTTATATGTTCAATTTCCATTTTCTCTTCTATTCTAAGTTTGCACTGGAACAGGTTGTTCATGTTTCTTTTGTGTCTAATTCCAGATAACTATCATCTTATATCTTCATTGATAAATTACATTTACAAGCTTCTTTTATTTCCTGTAGCTAGCCATTCATATGTTTTATATATTCGTCTTCTGGTACAGTCAATATTCTCATTTGCTGCCTGTAGCTATCCATTCATATGTGTTTATATATGCATATGCCAGTATGGTCAGTATTCTCCATCCATTCATTGAATCTGCAAACTATTGAGCATTAGCAGACTACTGAGGGTGTTCATGCATGTCTTGAGTAAAAACAGAGTTGAAATGGTTATCTGGCTTGATCCAAACCATCATTCATTCCAATAGTTCAAAGAAAAATATTGAAGACTATATGTTATCAGGCATCTCCGAGCTACAACCTAGGAAGTATCCTGGAGTGATAACATAATTGGCATCGTTGCTGGGGAGAGAAGATTGAAGCTCAACTTCCTTGGGAAACGACAGAGATCCATCTTTGATGATAGACAAAGTTTGGGCACTTTTTTGGTTGTAATCATATATCTAGTGACTCTACTGAAGGACAAACCTCTTGGCGACTCCACTTCGTAGTTCTGGCTTAGTTTGTGAGGCATACTCAAAGAAATCCTCAGAAATCACAAGCTGAATCAGTATATGTCCCTGAAAAAATCATCAAAGAAAGAAAGGTATTGCAGAAAGGTGCATTAGGTTCAGGTAAACCTAAACAATCTTCTATATCTCTTCAAGAAAATCTTGAAATAGAACAAATACATGTTGAGAGCATAGCATCTAATACTAGCAGTGAAGAAAAAATCTCAGAAATTCATAAAGCTCCTTGTTCTTTAGGTTCTCCTTTTGTTGTAAGCCTAAAGGAAACCTCACCTCCTATCCATCATAATCCTTTAGTCTTAGTAGTCACTCCTCAACCCTATATCATTCAAATTGCAAGTAATCTTTTAGCCACCACAGCTGTGGCAAGTCCACAAGCACCCACCAAAATGGAAATAATCATAGCCGCTAGGTATGGACCTTTAGTACTTCCCACTCCTTCGAATGCCATGTCTAATGGAGAATATCAGAAGTATATGCCTAAGTTCATTGGGACTGAAGGTGTTTCAGCTGAAGAACATTTTGAGTCATTCTATAGCTATGTTAATAACCTAGACATTAGTGAAGATGATGTCTGGATGAGAGTATTTGTCCAAAGCCTAGATGGAGAGGCTAGAAAATGGTTTAGAGAACTGACCCCAAGATTTATAGCAGATATTGAGGCTTTAGATGATGCATTTATAAAGCATTGGGAGGATAAGAAGGGTCTCCTATACTACCACATTGAGTTTGGGAACTTAAAGGGGAAAAATGGTGAGCTATTGTTTGATTTTAATAAGATATTTAACCACATGTACAACAAGATACCAGCTGAAGTAAAACCCGCCACTACCTCTGCTAGAGTCATTTATGCCAGTACCTTTGATTCTGACTTCTTTTTACTATTGAGGGAGAGACAATGTGCTTCTTTGGATAATATATAGGATTCAACCTTGGAAGTAGAATCAAACATCATGGCTATAGAGAAGCTCAAGGGAAATGTTGATAGAAGGAGACAGAGTGGCAAGTCATCATCATCCTCAGATCCCAAGATAGATAAAATGGCTAAGATGATAGAGTCATTAGCCTTTGAGATCTCCAAATTAAAGGTTTATCAGCACTCTGGGAAAGGAAGAGTTCCTAATACATTTGCTCCTAGAAACCCAAATCCATATACAAGAGCTAATGAGCAATTTCAGATTCTGCAAAGAAGCAAAGATGCCGATGAAGACCAAAGGGTGAAGACCTCTTTCCAGAACGTAGTCATGTAAGAAGAGTAGTTTGAAAAAGATGATGTGATCCATTGTTTTGAAGAAAAAGGTAGTGCCCCTTTTATGACCAAAGCTTCCTATGAAAAATCATTATTAAATGACCAGATTAGCCAAGAGTGGGATGGTGAAGGTGTTCTATGAACCGAAGATCAACAAAGATATAATCTGAGGTCAAAGATGAATAATGCCAAGGACAATCCTGGTCAAAGAGCTGCTATTCCTGCAGAACAACAAGCTAATAAGTAGAAGCAGCATGCAGTTGATCCCATCATCCTCAAAGCTACAACTCATGAGATTGAAGAATCTCAGTTGGCTACTACGCAGCTTAGAAAACTAGTTTTCCAGATCTCAGAGGAAGAAGGCCCACTGGTTTGGGACATGTTCCTTGATGGAGCTTGCTCTAAGGAAGTTGAAGGACTAGGTGTAGTCCTTGTCTCCCCCACATAGGAATGCATTGATTCATCTTTTATATTAACTTTTTAGGTGAACAAAACCTTCCAAGCAAAACATCCAAGGCTGAAAGCATACAGAGATGAGGTGAAATATAGACCATCTATGCCTGATAATGTCAAATGATGGAATTTTTTTTAAGTAGATGATCAAATTAATAGGCTTTTGCATGTCTTTGGTGAATTTGCTGATATGCACAACGACCAAGAAAAAGAAACCTTTAACAAAAATGCAAAAAGGGTTAATTTTCGGTTTGGTGACTGTGTTCTCAAAAGGGATGCATTAAAGGAAGGAGGAGATGTTTTAATGGCCCATTGAATGGGTTGTTCTTCAAACTTTATTTAAATTAAGGCTTTCAAGCCTTGGTATTGTAAATATGTTTTTTCAAGTTTTCAGTTCATGCTAAATAGACTCCATGCCCAATGCAACACTTGGAGGAAGATTTGATCTTGTTTTTTACAGGAAAGGCATCGTTCTATGATTCTTGAAACCTCACAAGGAGGATTTCATCCCCAGAAGGAGCCAGTGTTAGCATTGATGGAAAATGGCGCACTAATGGATCCATATATGTTCTTGAAGTCTTCAAATATTGCATAAGATCATCCAGAGATTGAAATAAGCACAAGAGGAGAGCCCTTAAAAGGGAGGAAAAACACTATCGGGAGGCTAAAACACTGAAAATTCAATGAAAAGCCATGTATCGCAGGCTTAACAGTCTAAACAAATAACTGTTAGATTTGGCTGATCAAAGGTCCAGATCTAAGCGGAAAATCACAATCAACGCAAGACACCCCCGATCAGTGATCTACAAACATCAGATTGATGGGTCGCATCGGAAGAGACAAATTGGTGCGGACAATATGGGCATTGTGATTGTGATCGATGATTAGATATGGATTGTCGATCAAGTGCGCAGATTGACAGCCCACATTGCATCAGTGGATCGCAATCAGGGAAACCAAGGGGCAGAGCCTTTACACCTTCATATGTGTGATGCAATGATGTGGACCCAACAGTATTGTAAATATTATTTGATAATATTTGAGGTCTGTAGAAAGTTTAGTTTCAATGCATTTTCAATGTATTTTGTTATATAACAAAATACAAAGGGGAACTTGGAAGTGTCGATTGTGATGAGTCTCAGACCTGAAAGGGTTGAAGAATGAAATCTATAATATTTGAAGTCCAAAAGGAGGCCATTTTAAATGTATTTCCCATGTTTTACGTATTTCACAAAACAAAGGGAAACTCAGGGCCAGGCCACTTTTGATAGGCGACAGTGACCCAAAGGGAAAACCCTATAGATATATATACCATGTTTAAGGACTTTTGAAGTTTGAAAGGAACATATATTGGCAGGATTTTGCAGTGTTGCAATGTTTCTTGTGTAAAATAGAAAACACTCATTATTAAACATTTCAAAGGGAAAACAGTGGTCCAAAGACCCATTCCACCACATAGCAGAGTCTGGGAGATAAGTTACCAGAAAACAGAGATTGGAAAGGGAATAAAAAGGGCCACAGAGCATCAAAACATGCATAGCTTGTCCAAAACAAATAGAAACATCATGAGTAGACAACGCTCAGCCAAAAAAACAAAAGGACTGATTTGGGGCATCTCTAACACGAAAGAGCTCCCAAATAGCACAACAAACATACCAGAAAGCAGTTACTTCTCTATCAAAAGAAGGAACCTTCGAGCCCATGCTTGCCTAGTCAGGGCATCAAACAGTTAAGGGATAAAGAGGATAGATTAAGACTATGAGCCTTTAAGAGCTCAAGAGCATTGTAAAGGGCCTATAAAAGGCTGAAAACTAAATGTAACAAGGGTTCACCTTCTGGAGACTATTGAGACTTTGCTACTCAAGCTTCTCATTTTCATTCATTAGCAATACAAGTTTCTTTTGCTGTTATATGTTCAATTTCCATTTTCTCTTCTATCCTAAGCTTGCATTTGAACAGGTTGTTCATGTTTCTTTTGTGTCTAATGCCAAATAACTGTCATCTTATCTCTGCATTGATAAATAAGATTTTCAAGCTTCTTTTACTGCTTGTAGCTAGCCATTCATATGTTTTATAAATGCATCTACCTGTATAGTCAGTATTCTCATTGTTTCCTGTAGCTATCCATTCATATGTGTTTATATATGCATATGCCGGTATGGTTAGTATTCTCCATCCATTCATTGAATCTACAAACTATTGAGCATTAGTGGTCTAAAGTCTTGTAAGCTGAGGGTGTGCATGTATGTCTTGAGTAAAAATATAGTTGAAATGGTTATCTGGAATGATCCAAACCATCATTCATACCAATAGTTCAGAGAAAAATATTGAATATTATATGTTACCAGGCATCTCCGAGCTGCAACCTAGGAGATTTTCCTGGAGCGATAACACCTACCATGGTATTTCCCTATGGTATTGAGCCCAGTAATGAATCTTTTGATCATGTCTAAGAAAACCATCAACTAAAGTATGGTTTTGACCTGTGGTATTAGATAAGGGCTAATATATATAAGGAAATGAAGATCAAAGTGGTAGAAGGTATGAAAGTGATGAATGTTTCATGAATAGTTAGATATGAATAAAATATGCATGTAATACGCTATTGATATTTTTCTTAATCTAAATCTAAGTATGCACCTAGGAATGTGATCATGGATCAGGTCCAATAGATCTAAGATGACAATATTGATTATGCGGTGATTTGATCTATGCTGATAGCATCTTAGCGTGTGATTTTTATATGTATGTCGAGATATGGGTATGTCAGAAGTTCTATGTTGCAGCCAAGGTCTAAATCTGAAATTACATATTTGTACGCAGGTTTTATAGCCTACAAGATGCATACAAATGTGAGTGTGATACTGGTTAGTCGTGTGTACATAGGTTTTCTTTCTAAAAAGTATGTATAAACACATATATTCTTTGAGGAAAGAACATACCAAAAATAGGGTTTTGATGACAAGGATGCCTGAAATGTTTATTTATTCTTACTATCTTTATATTGTCTGCCAATGAAGTATTCTTAGTGATCTGGGCTTAAACAATGGTGTTTTGATTAAGGATTGGTTGATTGAAGAATGATGATGATACTTGCTATTTGTGATTGAATTTCAGTGAAGGTTCTCTGGTTGTTTCATAATGATGTAGAAGATCTGAGTATTATTCAATATTTATTTCAAAATGACAGTGGTTCAGTTTTTAGAAACGAGTTATTTAAGATCTATACATGGGCATTCATCATTTAAAGTGGGTACACATGCAGGTTTTCTATTGTAAAGTAGCATATATATTTTGACATATGTTTGAACAAGTTTTGTAGTAAAATAATATAGTTTCTGTGATGTGCAATATGTTGATTGGTATTCTGGTTACAATGTTTTGAATGTTTTGGTTATATAAGTTGATTGATTTGGGTTTCATGTTGGATTGTGTTATATTATTTTTACGACTAGCCCATGTAGTTAATTGGGAGACTAGAAGGGGGGCGGAGCACCCCCTTCATTCCACTGATTACATAGTAGGGGGAGTCACAGGGGGTTTGAGGGGTGTAGGTAACCACTTTTTTGCACATCCTTGTGATCAACGTAGGATAGTTTTGTTTCATGATCAAACTTAGCACAATATGTACAGGATATCCCTGTTGGGTTGGTACAATCATAGGCATAATGCCTTGGTCCTTTGTAATTGTAACAAATTAATTATCTGCGACCCATTATTGGTCCCATTCCACCTCATCCTTGACCTCACCCCTTAAATCCAACGCGCGCCATCCCCACATCTGGGTCGAGGGCTCGCATTTTAGTTTGCATCCTATAGGTAGGGGTTCGATCTATCATTAGCTCGTAACTATGACAAGTGAGATCATCATGGCATACCAACCTGTAGAAATTACAAAACAATTGCTGGGGTGTCTGGGTATACTTTTGCAACAAATGATAATTATTCGTCATGTGTTTCCCTCCTATCTGACAAATCACACACCATAAAGTGGGTGTCGTGCTTGGCCCTGCCTGTGCCTCTGGTCTCAACGGCATTGGCCCTCCTCCTACCAAATAGTTCGTGAACACTGGACAATGATCCTTGTCATGGCCCTGGCCTTTTCATTTTATGCACCATACTTCCTCGTGCGCCTCTGGCTATGACACCCTATCTTGGTTCAAACTTTACATTTCCAAACCGAGATTATGTAATTGCATGTGGATTTGTTGAACTCCCAACCCAGGGTCTTGTATTGGGGTCTCATGTAATCTCATTTCCATTTCCAACACTTCGACCTATGTAGAAAGTTTCTGCTGTGATAGTGCCATCCTTAAGTGCGGTGTCAGAGATGCTACAAAGAATGCACGATCCTGTCTATCTATCAATGTCATATTGGCTTTACGGATCGTACTCTTCAGCCATTGATCCAGATACTAGGGAGTCTCGCCTAGGAGCATCATGATTTCTTTAAACCTAATGATTGATTGTGTTTTTGACTTTGGCCTACTAAATTCCCTATTCAACACATTCTAGATCTCTGATATCCCTGAGTTTGGGTGGTCATTAGAGTGCTTGATATACCATGTTAATGCGCGATCCTATAGCGCATTCACCAATGTAGCCTTCTTAATATTTTCATCTATGACACCTTGTGCTTCCCATACTTCTCTTACCATGAACTAGACTTGGTCCAGATCTTCATTCCCTACTCCTCTGAATACTGGTAGTTTTATCGCACTCGCCATACTGAATCATGGTGGTGGTGGAGGTGGAGTGGGTGGAGATGGAGGTGAGGGAGGTGAAGTGGGTGGAGGTGGCAACCACAGAATGTACTACCTTATCAAACTGACCACGCTTCTCAGAGAAACCTTAGCAAATTCTTCCTCACTCTCTCATGAGGGTGAAATTAAGGGATTGTTTTCTAATTCTTCACTACTTTTGTAGATCTTTTTGCTCTGCATAGCCCCAAACATTAATGTATTCGCATGACCCATTTTTCGCACAATAGCATCTTAATCCAAGTATTCAAAGATTTAATATACTTACCTTACAATCCCTTGAGAAAGCATTGCTCAGCTGCACTGTAGCTCACAGTCGTGTCTACCACAAACTCAATGATAAATCTCCCTATTATTTGGTTGAACCAATGGTCCACAGCTCGCGTGATCTTATCTTCTGATGCTTCTAGTCTGTACACTAATTCCAGAGTCCACACTATCGGTTGGTCACGCCTACACCTTCCCTATCTATTGGCAAACCTCGTGATCCACTCATGCAACTTGGATGGAAAGGATGCAAAGAAATTCTCATGGATTTCTATATACACATATCACTCCAACTACTTTTCCTTAGATACTTGCAGAGTATTGTTTTCCTGTGTCATGAACTCGTGAATCTTCTTGTCCAACCACTCTTCAATTTCCTTCTTTGCTGGGTTCTAGTGGCATGACATTAGACATTACTTATGCAGATCCCGATCCTGGCAACGGAACCATTTGTTGGATTAGTGGGGCTTGGCCCAGGTTCATAAGTGATTTAGCCAAACAAATCTTGGTACTAGTGAGGTCTCACCCAAAGTAGTATGGGAGGGTGCTAGAACTAGTTTTTTGCACCCTGGGGATGTATGATATGAGGTGATTGGTACACCGTCCAACCTTCACACTCACTGGGCTATGTGTACCAACGACAACCTGCAACCTGTGATACTGCCTTCGAGCGATTCTAACTGCAGCGCAACCTATTTTATTTACCCAAGTCTTCCTTAATTAGGCTCTGTTGGCTGATTACTTAGATTAGTTTCACATATAAGCATTCATACCAATATTTATCAATTGAGTGCAATAAATAAATAGAGTACAAGTAATGCATAACATCAAAATACAGATTCAATAACAGATGCACAGAGTAAACTTCTCTTTATTAACTTTCAATCCCAAGTATAGACCTAACTCTACCCTACACACTCAGCTGCAGGGGTCTGTGCACTTAGCTGCGTACTCTACTAGGCCTCAGTGCACTCAGCTGCAAAGCCTTTTCCTACTAATATGACCCGGTACACTTTAGCTCCAACTGTAATCTTGAAGCATGCTTTCGCTATTCTATCTATTCTTCCTTAGCTATAGCTATCTTTACACTTAGAGCCTTGCTATATTTATACAATCCCATGGTCCACGGACCATGGGTAGGCTGACACAACTTTGCATTAAATTACAATATTTTAGGGTAGAAAACCCTATGACTCATCCTAGCCTTCGTGCTCCATCCCCGCAATTCATAGAGCCTTACAATGTAATTGACCAAAACTTGGGCTTTGAGCCACAAACATGCTAAAGGGGATCCCATGCCCAACAAGCCCCTAACACAATCATTGTGACTCATCTTGAGTCACTCTGCTGGTGCAGCGATCTTGGCATGGAGCCAGTCAAACTGTGCCTGTGCTACACGAAGGTCTGCACCGCACTGTTCTACTATCTGCTGGATCTTCTCTACTCTTTCGGTTGAATGCTCCCTGTCAGGGGAAAATCCCCATCTTACAGCATGCATCACCTTCATCTTTATGAGCTTTCCTTTGATAGAAGCAGCGATGAGGAAGGCCTCATCAATTTAAGGCTGGACATGCGCTTTAAGTACTATCTCTTTCTGTCACGCGGCATCCACCTGTTCCTTCAATGCCTTTGCCTGCTGTAGCTTTTCCAGCCATTGGGTCAGTACAACTGTCTGTGCCATTCTGCACACACTGTCATCCTACACTTGAAGAGCCCACGCCTTTGTTTCCAGGTGCTAAATTGTGGGGTCTTCTTGTAAGGAAGTGAGCATCACGAAGGACTCTTCCAACATGGTAGTACAGTTCTTCACTGCCTACCCTATTTCCTCCAACCCATTTTGGATAGTTCCAACACGTTGTTCCCTAAATTTTAGGGGCGTGGATGACTGCGCCTTTAATTGTAGTTTGGAAATTTGAAGGTTAAGGTCTAGTTGTATCCTCGTTGCTTCCTCCTTTTCCTCACAAAATCCACTGGCCAATTTGTGAATTCGCACTCCTACTAGTAGATCTGCCGTGATTTATAGCTCTCGAACGTGACGACATGCTTCCTCTACCATTTTTTCCAGCTGTTAATTCTTCAACAGCACTTCATTGCATTGTAGACTAAGTTGCTCGATGTTGATTCTCTATTCGCTGAGCATCTGTACTGCGCGGCCTTCCCTAGCACAAAGTTCTACTGTCATTCCGTCCTGTAGCTGGTATAATGTATCCCATGGTAGGGTAGCCAAGTTTAGGCCAAGTCACTTGATCCAGCCCACCGTGGCTCTGTCCTTCGTAATTTCTGCTATTAGTGCTCCTTCTGGCAGCAGAATGGTCTTAGCCATTTTAGCCCATAGCATTGATGTACCTACACCACCATAGGTGGCTATCATTCCTTCATATGGACCACACCCATTCCGTACTGTGCAGCCATTTCAATTGTGTAGATGCCATTCTTGGGTTCGTGCCTTCCATTGTTTCCTCTGTTCCCTGTCCCATGGTCAAGTCCAGGCCTCCTTCCTCCCACGTTGTGGTGGCCCTTGTTGCCTGTGTTATTGTTTTTTTTTCGATGACCTTTGTCTGCTCTACGACACCCTTCACTGCCTTGCGAAAAGCCCTTACCTCCACATCCAACTGCTTGTTGCACTTTTGCTGAGCCAATAGCTTGGTGGCATCCTTCTGCTTTTGTATTGCTTTCTAATCGCGCTCTGCCATATTCGGGGCACACCACTCGGGAGGCCATGAGTCAACAATGGTGAAAATGGCATCATCAATTGCGATGAATGGAAGTTTGGTCTAGTTCTATGCCAGATCCTTACACACCCTAATATATACACTATGCATATCTGCCTTGAAGTCTGCAAAGCTCTGCAAACTGTTGTACACTGTGGGGGATAGGCACAACCTTCTGTTGATCCAAATCTGAACGCTCACCTCCATGAGCACCCAAAAGATCTTAGTCTCATGAATCCTCGTGGCGTCCTTCGTAGCCCAGAGAAACGTGTATTTTTCCGCCTCTGGTAAGTCTTATTCAAGAGTAGGGAACTAACTGTCCTCAAGCAATTCCTCGGTCACCAATAATATAGACTAGAGCAACCACATGTAGTGGAACGTCTTGGCCTACTCCTGAGCTTCTTTGTAATTGCTAAGAACTTCTTCATAGAGGAATTTGGCCTAGTTCAATTGGACCTGTTAGCCTTGGAGGAAAATGGCCCAAAAATGGATCCAAATATGCCCCAAAGTCTCCAAGTGTGCTTAAATATGGTGCCAAGGGATACATTTATGACCTCAACATTTTCAATTTTAGCTCAAAGATCATCTAACGATCAAAATCGGTGCAAGAGGAAAGCCCTTGGAAGGGTAGAAATGCATTATTAGGAGCCTCAAAGCACTCTAAAACCATGAAAAGGCATTACTGTAGGCTTGAACAGGCATTGCATAGCCACCGTTAGATCTGGTCGATCAACAACCAAGATCTAGGCAGAAAATCGCATATCGGTCAAGCAGAGGTGATAGGCTTAAAGTGGGCACATGACGCCGCTGATCAGCGATTGCTGATGATCAGATCGATGGGTCACATCTGTGGGAGATATGTTATATATATATATATATATATAAAGGTCTCGGGCATTGAGAAATCAGTGATTGCAATAAGATTGCATCATTGTATCGCATCGATGTTATACCAAGTGGTGGGGCCTATTGATCCAGGTGGATATTGGTGGCCACCCACCAAGTCCACTTGGACCCCCACCATTGTTTCTTTCAGCTTTTCAGTTTCCTTAACTTTAGCATAGTTTACTATTTTTAATAGTTTTTCGGGTCCTAAACTTCCAGAGTCGTTTTGAGGCCCTAAACGATATTTTTTGGGAAACTAGGAGCAACATTGGTCCTTGGATTGATGTTTCTCTTCACAAAGTTATAGTTCTCGGATAGATCTTTCTAACGAGATATTGTATGTGTCAAACAGAGATCATATGCCAAAGTTACAACCCCGAGAATTTGATGTACCAATTTACCCAGACGGGGCCCACAGTTTGGCATTTCATCTTCTAGGGTTAATTTTTTGGATGCTTAGGGTTTTCCATTGTTTCCCAACAATAAATAGGCCTTCGAGCATCATTGTAACATAGTTTAGAGGCATGTAGTCACCACATCGCTTCTCAAAGATAAGCTACCATTGCCCTAGCTGTTTATTTCCATTTTCTGTTTGTAAGAATATCTCAGTATTTTACATTAATGAAATGAATTATTATTTCCACTGCATATTTGTGTTTATGGTTATCTTTGTAATTTTTTGCGTTCCTGTTTAAATTGGGATCAGTGGTATCAGGAACTCCATCTCTTCCTAGATGTATCTGTGTAGGCAGTCGCGATACTTGGGTACTAGATGTAGATCAAAATCTTTGATACCCAACTGTGTGCGAAGGGTATGAAAAATGTTGATGAACTCTAGCACATCTTGGTCCCTTCCCTGTTGCAGTGTGGTCCACTTTATGTATTTGTCCTCGTAGCTTTTGATAGGCTAGTGTTGCTCCTTAATGGCATCCTAAAATGAATCCCAAGAGGGTGCGGCTGAAAATAGCGAGCCTATGCTCTCAACCTTCTGCTCACAGTAGGTTTCCCACCAGTCCTTGACGTGGGGGGCTACTTTGAGAAGAGTGAAAATAATCTTTTCCTGATTGGAAAAATCATGAACATAAAAATAACCCTCTAGTAGATTTAACCATTTATCGATGTCATTTACATCTATCTGACCCTCGAATATGGGGACTTCAAAATTAACTCGAACCTTAAATGGTGTGGTGTTTCCAAAGTAGTCGTGGGAAGCTGATGCATTGCCCCTGGGTAGCCACTGAAGGATTTGGGCAAATTTGTCCATCATCGCATTCCTTTGTTGCTCGAGGGCTTCTTCGAGCAAGATTTTGATGGGATCTTCTGCTCCCTTGTCTTTCTTTTCATCCGCCATGGGAGGCCATTGGGTTTTGTGAGGCTAGTCTTGCAAAGGTTTGACAAGTTCAAGCCCTAACTCCTTATATCCTGACCTCGTTGGGGACATGCAAAGGAAAACAAAGAAAAAGCAAACTGCTCTGATACAAGACCGTAATAGGTACCCAATCCCATGGATTGATGATGTCCTGGACTAATAGAAGGGGGAAAAATATTTAAGCAAGATCTATTTGAGGTCAGGGTATCACCAGGTACCAATTGAACCCTCTAATGTGTGGAAGACTACCTTCAAAGCCAAGGAGGGCCTTTTCAAATGGTTGGTTATGCCTTTTGGATTGATGAATGCTCATGCAATCTTCATGAGGCTAATGGATGACATCTTGCGGCCATTCACCAACTCAATTTTATTGGTATACTTGGATGACATCCTGATCTTCAACCAGAGTTGGGAAGAGCACCTCAAGCACATCTGACAGGTTCTCCAAACACTGCGGCAACACATGTTATGTGCCAATTTGGAGAAATGCAATTTTGGCATGACCCAGGTTGAATATCTGGGATACATTATTGATGAACTGGGGGTGCATGTGGATCCAACCAAGATCCAAGTCATTCGGGATTGGCCCTCTCCAACCACTCTAATGGAGCTCCATAGCTTTCTAGGTCTTTCCCACTTCTACCACATGTTCGTGTTGGGATTTTCTCATATCACTTGGCCCTTGAGTCAAGTCACCAAGGGAGGAGGGAAGAAAAATTCTTTTGGTCTAAGTCTCAACAGAAGGAATTCATAGAGTTGAAAGACTGCCTCTGCTCGACACCAGTGCTCGCATTGCCAAACTTGCAACAACCATTCGAGGTCGAGATAGATGCCTCTGACTATGCTATTGGGGTAGTCCTTACTCAACACGAGCATCCAGTGGCATATCATAGTGAGACACTTTCAGACGTAGTTCGGAAGTATCCCACTTATGAAAAAGAGATGTATTCCACTGTGCAGGTCTGCTGACAATGGAAACATTACATTTTGGGGAAGGAAATAGTCATCCACACAGACCACCGACCCCTCCAATTCATACAGACCCAATGGAAATTACAGAATGATCACCATCAGAAGTGGTCCACATACCTGCAATAGTTCCATTTGAATATCAAGTGTAAGAAAGGTAGCACCAATAATGTTGCAAATTTCCTCAGTCGACCACCAATCATTTCATTAACAACAATGCTCAACTCTTGTGGGCACGATACTTTTGATTGGCCACTTCTCTACAAAAGCAACCCAGACTTTGGCCACACACACTAGACACTCTTGGAGGGTCGGCATGTTCCAAATTTTCACCTCCAAGATGCTTTGTTATGCCGCCTGGATCACCTTTATGTTCCTTCAAGCAAGCTTGCCAAGATGATTTGGGAAGCACACTACAGTCGGGTGGTTGGGCATTTTGGGGTTAAGAAAATAGTGGCAGTACTACATAAGTATTTCTACTAGCTGAATCTTTGACAGGATGTCAAGAAGTACATCAGATCATGCACTGCCTGCACCATTGCCAAACTGATAGTCAAGAAGCAAGGCCTCTATACCCCATTGCCTACCCCTAGTCAACCTTGGGAATCCATCTCCATGGATTACATGTCAAGCCTTCCTTCCACTAAGCATGGAAATGACTATGTTTTTGTGGTCATCGACAGGTTCTCAAAGATGGCCATTATGGTGGCCTGCAAGAAGAATATGATAACAGAATCAACTGCTAATCTCTTCTTTGAATGAGTGTGAGTGCACTTTGGGATCCCATAGTCTATCATCTCAGATCGGGATAGTAGGTTCCTCAATATATTTTGGTCTAGTCTCTGGTCAATGCTGGACACCAAACTCACTAAGTCCATAACCTTCCTTGCTCAAACCGATGGCGAGATAGAGGTTGTCAATAGGATGATTGTACACATTCTGCGCATGTACAACTAAAAACATCCACGCACATGGGATGAGAGCCTCCCCTATGTTTAACACAGCTACAACTGGGCTCTCCATAGCTCGACTGGCCACAACCCTTTTCAAGTGGGCTTGGGATTCCAGCCACTATGTCCCATTGATGTGGCCATGCCATTTGCAGATACTCACGCAGATTTGGCTCATGTCCAGTCTGAAATAGATAAGGAAACAACTTCATTGAGCATTCAACATATTCACTAGCAATTCCATGACATTATGGAGAAATCAAATGCCAAGTACAAGCAGCGACATGATCAACATTCGGTGCCGCACAAGTTTCAGGTGGGCGACAAAGTTTGGTTGCATTTGCAATAGGAACGCCTTACCGAAGCCTATCAGAAAATTAGACCACTCTGATATGGTCCTTACATGTTACCAAGGCTATGGGAGATAATGCATTTGAGCTCAACATTCCCCCATTCCTTGGCTTGCACCCAGTGTTCAATGTAGACAACCTTTGGCCATACTTTCCACCATTACTAGACACATTCGACATTGTAGAACAACTCATAACCACAAAGTTAAATCCAGATTGCATGGAACAAGCTGCAACTGATTAGATCATGGGCACACAAATCAAGCACACTCATAAGTAGAACATCTAACTGTATCAAGTTGTCAAAGAAGGCCAACTCCTTCACTAGGGCAGGTGGCTCACTAGGGACCAAGTTCAGCAGAAG
Organism: Pinus taeda; assembly: GCA_000404065.3. Lineage (NCBI taxonomy): Eukaryota > Viridiplantae > Streptophyta > Pinopsida > Pinales > Pinaceae > Pinus > Pinus taeda. Next base: position 15,841 of record APFE030256823.1, read on the forward strand.
TTTCCTCATCTCGTGGAGGAACTCAACGCAATGGGGACCATTGCTTCCTAAGGGGAGATGAATGATCCAGGTGGATATTGGTGGCCACCTACCAAGTCCACTTGGACCCCCACCATTGTTTCTTTTAGCTTTTTAGTTTCCTTAATTGTAGCACAATTTACTATTTTTAATAGTTTTTCAAGTCCTAAACTTCTGGAGCCATTTTGAGGCCCTAAACGATGTATTTTGGGAAAATTGGGAGCAACATGGGGATCCATGTTTATCTTCCAAAAATTGTAGTTCTCAGATCGATCTTTCTAACGAGATATTGTGCACGTCAAACAAAGATCGTATGCCAAAGTTATGACCCCGGGAAGTCGATGTACCAATTTACCCAAACGGGGCGCACAATTTGGCGTTTCATCTTCTAGGGATAGGTTTTTGGATGTTTAGTGTTTTCCATTGTTTCTCAACAATAAATATGCGTTTGAGCCTCATTATAACATAGTTCAGAGGCATGTAACCACCACATCTCTTCTCAGAGATAAGCTACCATCGCCCTAGCTATTTATTTCCATTTTCTGTTTGTAAGCATATCTCAGTATTTTACATTAATGAAATGAAGTATTATTTCTGCTACATCTTTGTGTTTATGGTTATCTCTGTAATTCGTTGCATTCCTCTTTAAATCAGTATCACCTGTGCACCTACAAATGCACGACTTGATACCCGGACCCAACTGTAGTACATATAAGAATTCATATACTTTGAGATCCGCACCCACGTTGCTTTCATTGTTTTATTGTATTTTCATTGTTATAACGAAATGCGAAGGAAGTCTAAGGTAGTGCAGTAGCGATGGAACCCGGACCTGATGGGTTTTCAGAATTAAAATATATCATATTTGAAATCCACATAAAGCCCATTTAAATGTCTTTTCATAGTTTTTTATGTATTTACAAAATACATAGGCCAGGCCGAATGTGACTTGCGATGGTGACAAGGCTAGATCCAATGGATAATTAAATCATATTTTAGGACTTCAGAAGTCCGGAATGAACAGTAAGGGGCAGGAATTCTCAGAATTGCTATGCTTTCTGTTCATAATAGAAAGTAGTCACTATCTATGTTTTAAAGAGATTTCTTAGGCCCAAAAATCCATTTCACCATAGAGCAAGGGCTGCATCCACGACAAAGCAGTCATGGAGCCACAACACACCACACAGCCAAATCAAACAAGATCAGGGAATGCCAACAATATAGAGAGTGCAACAACCATCCTAATAAACATTATGGGGCGTCTTTGGCACGAGAGAGATCCTAGGCATCACAACAAGCTACCCAAAATATCTTAATATGGTTAGTCTTCTGTCAAAAGAAGAAACCACAGAGCCACGCTTGCCTTCAGGGAATCAAAGTAGTTAAGAATGTAGATCGAATAGATTAAGGCTTGGAGCCTTCTAGAGAGCTCAGGAGCATTGTAAAGGGACTATAAAAGGTAGAAAAATAAATGTAATAGGGGTTCAACTCTTGGAGATTATTCATATTTTGTTCCTTCAAGCTTTATATCTTTATTCAAGCAATACAAGCTTCTTTTGCCATCATATGTTCAACATCCATTCTCTTTACTATTCTATGCTTGCACTTGAACAATTTGTTTAAGTTTTCTTTGTGTTTAAGGCCAGATAACTGTAGTCTTATCTCTGCTTTGATATATTAGATTTGCAAGCTTCTTTGCTACCTATAGCTAGCCATTTATATGCTTCATTATATATGCATCTACCAGTATTGTTGTGGAGGTAAATCCCTTCTACGGATAGAGGCGATCCCACTAGCCTAAATGGGGTCTAGCAAGAATCAAACAATGCTAACGCGCAGGTTCCTAATTGCAAATTAAAGACCGATGGTGAGGGCCTACCTCGAATCCAATGCTAGTACTTGTAGAAGAGTCATCGCTCCCGTTCTTTCACTTCGGCTGGTCACAATCCCCACGATCCTCATGAATGGACACCTGCACATGCAAAGAACGACACAAATACAAGCATAAAATCCAAGAGATGCAACTATATA
>APFE030256823.1:42531-59503 GCA_000404065.3 Pinus taeda
CCAAAATACTAACGAAGATTCTCCCGTAGAGGATAAGTTTCCAGATGAATATTTGTTTGCAGTAACTACTAAAACTCCTTGGTATGCAGATATTGCTAACTATTTGGTTACAGGGATGCTACCTCCACACTTATTTCCTAATGAGAAAAGGAAAATCATTCAGGAGAGCTCAAAGTATTCATGGATTTCTAATGAATTTTTGAAAACAGGGCTAGATTGTGTGATCAGAAGATGTGTTTGGGAAGATGAAATGCCTGACATCCTTAAGGCATGTCATGATGAACCATGCGGTGGACACTTTGCTGACAAGAGGACGGCATATAAAATCCTTTCTTTAGGATATTATTGGCCTTCTCTCTTTAAAGATGCAAAACAATATGTCAGAACATGTGACAGCTGCCAAAGAGTCGGGAGACCAACTCTTTCAAATGAAATGCCATTACAGCCACAGGTACTCATCGAACCCTTTGAGAAATGGGGTTTAGATTTCGTTGGACCTATTAATCCACCATCTAAACAAAAGAAGTATATATTGGTTTGCACTGATTATGTTACTAAATGGGTAGAAGCCAAGGCATTGCCTTCTGCCACTGAAAATTCAATTATTCAATTTCTTTTTGATGATATTTTTACTCGTTTTGGTGTCCTAAGAGAAATTGTGACGGATTAGGGAAGTCAATTTACATCTAAATTGATGGAGAAGCTAATGGAGGAATACAAAATCAAGCATAGAAAATCTACTCCATACCATCCGCAAGCAAATGGTCAAGTGGAATCTACAAACAAAGTTCTTGAGAACATCCTCACCAAAACTGTTCATCTCCACAGAAGAGATTGGGCAAAAAGGCTTCCTGAAGCCTTATGGCCCTATAAAACTACATGGAGGAACACAATAGGACATTGTCCCTATGAACTTGTTTATGGGAAAGAAGTCTTGCTCCCCATTGAGTTTCAAATCAAGACCTTCAAGATGGCAGTTCAGTTGGGGATGAGTCTATCAGAAGCCCAAAAGCACAGAATGGAGCAGCTAAATGAGCTGGATGAAATAAGACAAGATGCAATTTTAAGGACCGATCTAGTTCAGCACCAAAGAACTAAGTGGCATGACCGATATATCAAAGAGAAGAAGTTTCAAAAGGGAGATTGGGCGTTACTGTTTGATTCAAAGTTTAAAGACTTCAAAGGGAAATTTCAAACTCATTGGCTTGGGCCATATGAGATTGATGAAGTCTTTAACAATGGAGCAGTTTGAATCAAGACTATTGATGAGTTTCAAACTCCTCTCATTGTGAATGGCCACCGATTGAAAATTTATCATAAGCCACTCTCAAAAGAGGACTTTGTCAAAATATTTCAAGAAAATTCTGCAATGAGGCTAGTGGAGAAGAATTCTTCTCCTCCATCAGCCTAATCTTTGTTTCTTTCTGAATTGAGAAAAAAAAAATGTATATAAGCCTAAAAACCAATCTCAGATTGCGGTCTTATACAGAAAATATGGAGTGAAAATCAGGGACGCCTGACACTCTATATTTTCCAAAAAAAAAATCTCTCTCTCTTTCCATCCTCATTCCATCTTCATTCCATTTCACTTCACCTCGTCATTTTTCATCTCCATTTCACTTCATTCCATTTCATTTTTTCACTTCACTCCATTCACTCAATCTCATACCATCAATAAAAATCCTTTTTAGGACTATTTCCATTGAGTTAGTCTTTTCCTAACTAACTTTTTGCAGTTAAAAGGGAGATGTCTTAGTTTCCGTAGCTGGAAGCTGTTTCCGCAGCTCGCACCAGTTTCCGCAGCCAGAAATGATTATGTCTCTATAGCTAGCAACACTCTGTTTTCAAATGAAAATCTCAGTCAAAGGTTAACATCATCATCACCAAAGGCAGCAAGGATATGAGGCACCTACAGGATCAAAAAGCAATAATGGATCAACAACCTTAATCAACAAATGACAAACTCATGAAGGTATGATCAAAATCTTTTCCAAACAACAATTTAATGTCATTTTATGCATAGTTATTAAATCGTGGAAAGAGCCACTAAATGCAATGATTCGGAAAAGATCATCCCACTTCTCCTCCACGACAATACTTCATCCACCTCATACCCTTCTAACGGTCCCATAACCACTCTTAATTCAAACTCGAAATGGACTGCGCTTTCATTTATTGGCCGTACGAAAGAGTGACCTATTATACTACGTCTCTTCTAAACCATGATTTCCACAGCCAATACTGATACGTGTCCGTAAGCCACCTGGCTCTAAAGGATTCGACCGTTATTCCATCCACTTATCACTCCATTTCCGCACGCATTGAACTCATTTCTTGTGTTCTACTCCCTCGTACTCACACCATTTCCACTTCCATTTCTGCTACAAACCCCACAGGTCTATTTCAAACCCCGATTGTAGTTCTACAATACACCTTGCATTACGTTACGGCTACTCCACTTATAGCCGTAATCCACCTGTTTTTCCTGTGAGCATCCTCCTTGAGCATCCATACACAGTCAAAGCTTCAGTCGAAGTTGAGAGCCGAAGATGGGGAAGCTGCTTAGAGTTGAACCCGAAGGTCCAAAGTATTTAGAAGGGTATCCACAGGCGAAGGAAGCATTGAAGAAAGAAAAATGGTTGAAGTTCATTCAAAAGTTCAGAGGATATGATAAGGAGGTAATGAAGGCATTTGCTCGATCCTTCAATGGGCACACTGTGGAAGTAGGGGACCTGAAATTCACAATAACAGAGAACACCATAGCAACAACAACTAGTCTACCTCAGGTGGGAGACAGATGGTTTAAGAACAGAGGGCTGGAAGATCAGGGATGGAAGAACATGCTCAAGAACCCAGGTATGGACACTTTAATATTCACTAGAGGGATTCCTGTACATGTAATTAAGGAAGGATGGACTGCATTGTTATTACTTGTTCAAATGTTTATTACATGTGAGGGCCGCTTTGGTACCATGTATATGTACCATGCAAGAATTATGATGAACTTCATGGAAGGCCATGCCATCAATTTACCCTAGTTTCTGTTAAGAAGCCTAAAGAAAATGAGTTCCACTGTCCAAAAGAATGTAGGTCATATTGAACCCCACTTGTATCATCACGAGTTCATTAGAATTCTCATAGGGGATCAATTGAAAAATAATAATGATACATGGGAAAAGTTTTTAGTTAGGAATCATTTCCAAGAAGTAACTGAAGCTTCCACTAGTAGTTCTCCTAGAATCCCAAAAGGAAGTAGGAGAACAAAAAGAGATGTTGCAACCCAAGATCCTCCTATTGTAGAAACTCAGGAAACCACTCAAGAAGAAGAGGAAGAGAGAGATAAAACCAAGAAACAGAAAAGGGATAAAGGGAAAACAATTGTTCAAGAATCATCTCCATCACCTAAACCTTCAGTAGAAGAAGACTCCCAAACCTTGGCTGATAGACTAGCACAACTTCAAGCTGCTGCCCTCTCAAAGAAGAAACAGAAAGAAAAACAGAGTGCCCAGCTAAAGAGCACTAGTGTACAAGTGAGAAGAAGCAGTAGAATTAAGGGAAGAATGAGTGTGACTAAATAAAAAAAATCACATTTCATTGATTTGGGAGAAGGTACACCTGAAAAGGCTCCAGCTCAGCTTGACCTTGAGTCCACTCCTCCACGCGAAGAAAGTCCCTTTCAAACAAAACCTCAAACAGAATTTGATTTTGAGCATAGCCCAAGAAGAACACCTGAAATTGACCCTGACCAGCAGGAGGTATACAATTATTTGGAGGCCTTGGAGCAATCAGTTGCAGGTCCAAGCACTATATTGCCTCTTAATGAACAGGTCCAATCTTTAATAGAGGAGGTGTTTGAACTAGAAGTCCTGAACTGACATATTAAACAAGAAAACAAAGCATTGAAAGAACAAAGAAAAGTGGACAAAATGGTCCATGACAATACCATGCTTCACTTAGGACTCTGGCAGAAGAAGAACATAAAATTGAAAGGAAAATGTAAGAAACTGAGCAGGCATTGATCAATTTGAGATTCAGGTGTTTATCAAGAAACCAAGGACAATTTTGGCAGCAAGGAGAAAGAGACAAAGGTTCAAAGTGCTGCGTTTCCGCAGCTCACACAGGGTTTCCGTAGCTGATCCCGGTTTTCGCAGCCAACCCCGGATTCCGCAGTTGTTTTATTAAATGATATGTTCCAGGTGTCCTCCGGGAAGAAGAGCTACATGGGTAAGTTTGTGGAACCAAGGACATGGTGTGTGTCCCTCCAGCTCACCCAAACCAGTCATCAAAACCCATGGTCAACGAGGAGGCAACTACGGTCAATAGAAGTCATTGGCGGTGGCACGGCTCTGCATGTTCTGTTTTAAAGCATGTGAAGAAAAGGTGGCATCCTCCTCAGTCACGAAGATAGTGGGAAAAATGAATCCAACAGCGGATTGAATGCCCACAACGACCGTTGCCTAAATCCGAGGACACAGCAAGACTACGTGTTTTTGCACAGCTGCTCTAATAGCTTAGTTTGCGTTAAGTTAGTTTACTTTCCTCTGTTATAAATAAAGCGTCTTGGAACGTTGGATAGTTAGTTGTTAGCTGCTAATATGTAATTTTGAACTCCCATTGTATTTTCTATTTTATGCATAATATATGAGAATATTGTTTTCCATTTGAGCGTGTAATTGATCATTGAACCGGCTGGAGTAGGCAGAGGGCCCCTGTTTACTGAAGGCCTGTATAGTACTCTTTAATTTTCTGCATTTCTTTTTCTTATTTCATGTATAATAGCTGTACAGAATGCCTTTGATTACTGTGTTTTGATCATGTATAATAGTTGTATATAAACTTTGAATTTTTCCTATTTATATTTCTGCACTTTTCCATGACTGATCAATGTGTTATGCAGGTTTCTTAGGTGTGCCCGGGACAATTTCTTTCTTTTCTTTTTCGCAACTAGTGACACTTGTGATCATCTTGTCTATGTTGCTGACCTTCCTTGTTTTGCAACCTTTATTTCCTTACTATCATTTTCATAGTTGCTTTCTGTTTTTAGACATCAAGTTGTTTATCTATTGATGGTTTCTTCTTCATAATTTAATATCTTCATTGAGAACCAAAATATCACTTAGCACAGCTTGGTTTAGTTGTTTAAGAAATCACAATTGCTTGGCTTATTTTTAACTGTTTCTCACATGATATATTCAGTTAAAAGACAAGAGGTTAAGAAGAAGTTAAAGTATTTGTGACTAGTCTTTCTTTTATATAGATTTACTTTAGTTTCATATTGCTTAGTTTTATTTGACATAGATTTCATCTTCATTTTCTTGCAGCAGCAGAGATACTGGGCCAATGTCATTAGTCTTTTATTTGATGCCTTTATTTTCCTTTAAGAATTGATTTCATTTCAGTTGTTGTTCAAACTTTCTTGTAGAATACTTTTAAGTTATAAAAATCTCATCACAATCTCACACACTTCACTCATTTCCATCACATCACAGTAGAAGATATATACTTGAAAACAAACTTAAAAAGTTAAAAACGACAAAAGCTTAAGAAATAGTTGCCTAAGTACATACAGTACACCTCACTTCATCAGCTTAGGAGCCCCAGGTTGACATTTAAAAGTTGCAATTTAGACATCACTAAATTGACCAAACATAGTGCTAGCTAGAAAATCATATCAGGGGGTTGGAACTCCCTTTTGGTGGGTGTTAGTAAACGAGATCACGGGGTTGGTGCTCCCTTCTAGTGGGTGATGGAGAATGAGCGAAGGTTGTATCCTTCTTTAGGTGGGTGTCTACATGCTAGTATGAGTCTGCGTCAATACAATATTGTAATAAGTTTTTCTTTATATTAGAAATAAGACAGAGATGAAAGAAATAATGGTTTTTTTACCACATTGGGTTTCCACCTTAAATCTTGGTGTTCATGTGTGTTTCTTATGTGTGATGGTTTATTTTTTTCTTAGTGCACAAGGTTACTGTCTATTTAATTTTTAATGAAGTACTCATGCACTGACTCAAGATAAAAAAAATATGAATTAACTGATAAACATGTTTTATTGGATATATGCTAGTTGTATGAATAATAGTCACCTACACACACAGGTTCCCTTCATGATTCACCACCCCCCCTCTTAGTATTTTATCCAAAAATGGGCCCTCAATTGTTCAGCCAACAAATCCGACCAGTTTAATGGTTTTAATTCATTCACAACTTCATTAAGAAAGAATGGCCAATCTTCTGGAAAGGTCTCAATACTTATTTTACCATAGATCTGACAACATAAGACTATCAAGTACTGATAAGCCTTCTTGAGAGACTTTGTCTCATAAGTTTTGCTAGGTGTTTGATGAAATTTGGAAGGTTTTTTCACCCAAATTTTGATGATATCCTTTGTGCTAAATTAGCTGGTCACTATATAGAAGTGGGAATCCATGTAAGATTCCGACAGTGGTAAATGATACATACTCTAAAAATCATGTGCCAAAAATGATGCAAGCCTTTGTCCACTAGCACTATTGAGAATCTTGTTCTTTTTATTTGTATGGGATTGTATCTATCTAGCAATGTATGCACATGGATAACTAGGTACTTGCATGCAATCTTGTGTAATCCTGATCTTTGGAAATTGATGTACACTTGTTGTTCTTCAAGATATTCTTTGAAACGTTTTTCTAAGAATACATTTTTCACCTTTTTCCATGTAATGTTTGAATATTTCTCTATAAAATATAAGTTTCTAACAAAATTGGAAAATTCACTAGAGTACTCTCAATTTCCTCCCTAGTGCTACTCTTAGTAGTGTCATTTGAGAAATGTCCCTTGGGAGTGATAATGACATTAAATGATCAAGATAAGTGCTCAAAAATTGGAATACCTATAGGAGAAAAATGAATTCATGGAAAACTTGAATTAGCTCAAGAAAAATGACTCACAAAGAAATATCAACAAACAAAAATAATGAGAGGTAAAGCTGTGCAATTCCTAGACTAAGGGAAGAGACTAGCTCATGAATTGTGCATTGCATAGTCTCAATGGTCAAGGGAGAGGCTTGAGGCTTAAGACTGAGCAATGAATAGTGTCAACCTAGACAGACTCAGGGAGAGACTACACATTAAGAAATCTTAGTGGCCAAGGATGACGCTTGAGCCCTAGAACTATGTAATGCACAGTTTGCGAAATTTGGGACTGTGCTCAGAGGCCAAGCACAAGGCTTAAGTGTTGGAGTTGCACAATGCATAGTTGATCATGGAAACTGATGGCTTAGTAAAGGGTATATATTCTTGATAAGAGGATGCAAAAGTGGTATATATGAGTGATGGTGGAAGTAAGAGTTCATATCTTACTAAGGGAAGTATATATCAGTGAAAATCAAGTGTGGAAGATTAACTTGCAAATGGAAAAACAACATTCATAGGGAGTCATCGAAATGATGACCGCTGATGGGTAATAATAAGAAGTTGATGTAGCACTTGTAAAATTGAACGATGAACCAAACCAACACTTGTACAAGCTAATATAAGATAAATAACTAGTAACTCTGAAGAGAAAGAAGAAAAACAGCATTCATAGAAGTGAATTGACAAAAAGCAACAGAAAAAGTTACAAAAAGTGACAAAGGAAAAACTCACCTGAAAGAGTGCCGCACACTCCACCAAAGGTTCCTTGATATCCTTAGGAAGGCTAGATATCAAAGATAAAGTGTGAAAACCAGATATAAGTGCATCTATCATATACATCTAGGTTTGTTAGGGTTTTTGACACAAATGCCTAAAATCAAGGAAAAAATGCCGCTTATTTGAAAGTCATAATTAACAGCTTAGTGGACTGATTTGTACATCAATTGGAAAAATATTATTTTTTTATAGATTCCAAGCATTATTTTTTAGGAAACTAATTTTTCACACTGGAAAAGGAGATTGTACAATGCATAGGCTCAAGGTCTTGGGCAATTCCATGCCTCAGTGAATTGTGCAGTTTCTGAGGGGAAGGATAGCTTTGTGCAATTTCTGAGCTCAAGTTTGGCCTTCCTCTTAGGATTTCATAGTTTTTGAGCTCAAGGCTAGCCTACCTCTTTGGATTGCATAATTTATATCCTTAAGTCTGGACATCCTTCCAAGATTGAATAATTTATGAAGGGAAGACCAACAAAGTTGCAAAGTCAATGAAAGAGATGGCCTGTGTTTGAAAAGGCCCCAAATGGGATCAAAACAAGACATCACAAACATTTCATGAAAGATAAGTCTTTAAAATAACATGGATACTTGACAACAGTGAGTGATGAACTCTTGTGGATAGAAGGGAGGCTCCAAAATCTAAGCATGGAAAAAATTTTGGAGGGTGGTTATAGCAGCTACAAGAAGAGCTCAAACTATTGGAGGAAAAACAATTGTATGGAAAACCCCCCAAATGTTTCTTTGGGGTACAATAAGTGAAATATTTGGGTCATATTATATCTCATGAAGGTGTTATGGTAAACCACAAAAAAATTAGAGCCATGAAGGAATGGAAAACCCCACAACCTTAAGGCATCTCCAAGGATTTTTCAAGTTGACAGAGTATTATCACAAGTTTTCTAAGAATTATGGGAAAATAACAACACCTCTAATGACATTATTGAAGAAAGATGCAATTTTTTGGACTCTAGAAGTAACTAAGGCCTTTGAAAAACTTAAAGAGGTTGTCGAGTCTCCAAAATTTCATCCATTTCACCCTCTTTTCTTCCACTTTCCTTTAATATTTACCATATTTCATAGCTTCATCACCTTGCATGAAGGCCATGTTCATGATTAGGTATGGGCTTTTCATTATTATTTATAGTTAAATATTGGAAAAATAACATATATTCACTTATATATAAAATATGGATGAGTTTTGTGATCTGTGTAGGCATATTTGAAGATTCTAGTAAAGTCATATTTGGCTCCTATGTCTCAAATACGAATTTCATCTTTGTTGGGATGGGGTCCCTTGGGCAAGTTTTGGGGTTACAAACCGAAGTTTTGATGTAATTTTGGTGGAAAGATGTAAATTATCTGTGATTTGTAGATGCAGAGTGCATAGGTAATTAGGAGTAAAAGGGGTTTTAGCCCCTTTTTCATGTAAAGTTGAGTCAGTTTTGAGATCCACCCATGGTCCACGAGCCATGGGAGTGTATAAGTAGGTATGTGTTAGAGAGTCTAAGCCATGATCAGATGATGATGGAGGTAATGGGTTAATAGAAGATAATGCAAAGAAGTGAGTCATAGAGGAGGGAAAGGCTTTGCAGCTGAGTGCGTAGAGGCCTAGAGTAGAATCTGCACCTAAGTGCACGGACCCCCACAGCTGAGTGCGCAGGGTAGTGTTGAGTCCATAACACCTTAATGAAGATCAATAAAGAAGATTGTTGAAGAATTAATGTGTTTATTTGTTTAATTTTGTTTAATTATGATTGCGACATATGTTGTGATATAATAATGTCTTTATGAAATACTGAGTTGTTGATGCATGATTGTATGGGATAAGTATTAATAACTATACACATTGCATGTTATGTACTTTCACGAATATTATAATACATTATGTTATGTTTATTAAATACTTAAGTATATTTGTGCGAGATTATAGCGATGGTTATTTTCTGATGCGCGTAAGTGGATAATTCAACTATTAAGGGTCCGTAAAGACCTATCATAGTGGTGAAAAATGTGCAACAAGAAATGTTAAATTTAGAATGTGCTAAAAATAGACCTACTAAAAATGGCATGTCTAAAAATAGCAATTTGGCCAGTGAGGTCATTGGCCACATTTGGTGATAGGTGAAACTGCTAAAAATAGAAAGTGCTAAAAATAGCATTTATGGGTCCCTCCCTATTTATAACAGTCCCTAGTCTATATATAGGAAGTAAAATTAACTTTGGTCTTAACAACAATTGGAAATATTAATTAATTAATTAAGTTGAGTTAGTTAGTTATTGAAATTCAAATTTGAAGTCTTTGTGAGCATGCACATGAGTTATCCCACTGATTGAGGAACTTATCCTTAATTTCCTCCACTGATTGACGGAATAAGTATGAGTTCTATAGTGAGAGAATTAGTTGACTTAGTTCTAACTAGTCAAGTCCAGTTAAATTATTTTAACAAGTTGTTAAAATAATAAAATATAGCTTGTTAATGCTTGCATGCATGTGACAACTATTATTTTAGATATCTGACGATTCACTCATGGATAGCTGTTGCATGTTAGTTCTGTCAGAGACCCAGTTGAGATCAGATGTGGGATAGTGTACTATCAGATGCTAGCATATTTCTAGTAAGTATTCCTTTCATGAGGAAGAAATCTGTTTTCTTCTATGACTATGTAGTTGGACCTGAGGTGACAGTAGGTATGATTAGGCAAATTTTCAGCCTATATAATGAGGCCTAGGTAGTCCATGATTTTCATCTTCTAATTGAAGATAATTAGAGTTCAAAGAGAGTAGGATAGCTATTGAGCTTATTCTTTTTGTATGTTGAATAGGATTTCCACTTGTATGATAATACAGAGATGGGGTTTTAGGCAGGTGCTTTCCTCGGGTAAATTCTTCTGTGTTATGTGTGATTGGTTCCTTCTTATCAGTTATATGTGTTCTTATTGATGATGCTCATGGTTGATTAAGCTTCCACTAAATTGTTTGTAGAAGTAGATCAAGTCTTTTGCTTTGCATTACCAGGTGATCTACAGGTGGGAAATTTCTACATGGTATCGGAGCTAGTTGATTTGTAGAAAAAGTTCTACATGGTATCAAAGCTAGATGATGTGTAGAAAAATTCTACAAAATTCTACATGGTATCGGAGCACAGGTGATCAAGGAGAGAACAATATATAGAGAGGAGATTTCAAATTTTGAGTTTTTGGCCAAGAGTTTGCAGAGCAGATCTAAAAATTTTTGTACAAAATTTTTCAGAAATAAATAGCAGATTTGGATTCCTTGCAGAAAAATACCGAAAATAAAAAAAAAATAAAATCGGCTGAATCGGAGTTCAGATGAGGGAGATATCGTTGATTTAAAATCAACACTTTTTCCAAAAAAATTTGTGATGGCGGGAAAGTGGAAATAGATTGGTGTGCTAGCCAAGAACTTGTATGCACTTGACTTACAAGATGCATCCAAATCCTTGAGGAGGAGGGAAAAGGTTAGATACTTGGTGGTTGAGAGGGAGAGTAACTTACCTCTCAACATGCTGCGCCAAAAGAAGTCTCAGACGATTGTGGAGGAGCCACGATTGGTGCAACAACTTCAGGAGGTTGTGGAGCAGCCACAAATAAAGAAGCTGAGAGGAGATCGAGTAGAGACATCTACTCATGCAGAGACCTCCAGTATGTGGAAAGTTTGAGCTAGGTGAGCTGACAGATTGCATGCAGCCATACCTCCAAGTAGGAGGTGGGTGATGTGGATTGATCATCCCAAGGAGGAGGGGCAGGATCCTTGAGGTACCCAACCTCTTGTATGAGACCTTGCTACAGGAGCCCTGATGTGGAGTAGAAGGAACTAACTAATTGGGTAGAGACAGATGCAGATGGAGCGGCAAAGAGAGTGACAGTTTAGGGAATCCCAGGACAACGCATAGCTAGCAGGCTGCAGCAATACGAGAGGCACGAGTGTTTTTCACAGTGCTAGGTGGCAGAGAGAGGTGTGCAATGGTGTGAGATGCATGGAGATGTTGCAGTAGAACAGATGTCAGAGAGGGAGCACTTGTTAGCAGTAGGTAGAGCTTCAACATCAGAGTATGTTCCTAGCTCAACAGAGTTGTCAATTGGTAGTGTTTTTGTTCCAAGTGTTGTTGGAGCAAGTGGACCGGGTAGATGTGTTGCATGCAGACATTCCAGAGTTAAGGGATTAGGTTCAAGAGGAAGCCTTTCTTATTGAGAGGGAGTGTTGAAAAATGTGCAACAAGAAATGTTAAATTTAGAATGTGTTAAAAATAGACCTACTAAAAAAAGCATGTCTAAAAATAGTAGTTTGGCTAGTGAGGTCATTGGGTGAGAGGTGAAACTGCTAAAAATAGCATTTTTGGGTCCCTTCCTATTTATAGCAGTCCCTAGTCTATCTATAGGAAGTAAAATTAAGTTTGGTCTTAACAGCTGTTGGAAATATTAATTAATTAATTCAGTTGAGTTAATTAGTTAAGGAAATTTGAATTTGAAGTATTTGTGAGCATGCACATGAGTTGTCCCACTGATTAAGGAATTTATCCTTAATTTCCTCTATTGATTGAGGGAATAAGTATGAGTTCTATAATGAGAGAATCAATTGACTTAGTTCTAATTAGTCAAGTCTATTTAGATTATTTTAACAAGTTGTTAAAATAATAAAATATAGTTTGTTAATGCCTGCATGCATGTGACAACTATTATTTTAGATAATTGAGGATTCACTCATGGATAGTTGTTGCATGTCAGTTCTGTCAGAGACCCAATTGGGATCAGATGTGAGACAATGTACTATCAGATGCTAGGATATTTCTAGTAAGTATTCCTTGCATGAGGAAGAAATCTATTTTCTTCTATTACTACATAGTTGGACCTAAGGTGACAGTAGGTATGATTAGGCAAATTTTCAGCTTATATAATGAGGCCTAGGTAGTCCATGATTTTCATCTTTTGATTGAAGATCATCAGAGTACAGAGAGAGCAAGATAACTATTGAGCTTATTCTTTTTGTATGTTGAAGTGTATTTCCACTTGTATGATAATACAGAGATGGGGTTTTAGGCGGGTGCTTTCCCCGAGTAAATTCTTCCTTGTTATGTGTGAGTGATTCCTTTTTATCAGTTATATGTGTTCTTATTGATTATGATCATGGTTGATTAAGCTTCCACTAAATTGTTTGTAGAAGTAGATCAAGTGTTTTTCTTTAGTACATTGCATTACCAGGTGATCTACAGGTGGGAAATTTCTACATGGTATCAGAGCTAGCTAATTTGTAGAAAATGTTCTGCATTGTATCAAAGCTAGATGATGTATAGAAAAATTCTACAAAATTCTACATCGTATCGAAGCACAGGTGATCAAGGAGAGAACAATATACAGAGAGGAGATTTTGAAGTTTTGAGTTTTGGGTGGAGAGTTTATAGAGTAGATTTGAAAATTCATGTACAAAATTTTCAGAAATAAATAGCAGATTTGGATTCCTTGTGGAAAAGTACCCAAAATAAAAATAAAAATTAGCTGAATCAGAGTTCGAATGAGGGAGATATTGCTGATTTAAAATTAGCTCTTTTTCCAAAAAAAATCGTGATGACGGGAAAGTGGAAATAGATTGGTGTGCTAGCCAAGAACCTATATGCACTTGAGGTACAAGATGCATGCAAAGCCTTGAGGAGCAAAGCAAAGGTTAGATACTTGGTGGTTGAGAGGGAGAGTAACTTACCTTGCAACATGCAGCGCCAGAAGATGTCTTAGACGATTGTGGAGGAGCCACGATTGGTGCAACAACTTAGAAGAAAATAGAGAGCAGGATAGCTATTGAACTGATTCTTTTTGTATGTTGAAGAGGATTTCCGCTTGTATGATAATAAAGAGATGGGGTTTTAGGCAGCTCCATTCCCCAGGTAAATTCTTCTATGTTATATGTGATTGATTCCTCCTTATCAGTTATATGTGTTCTTATTGATGATGCTCACGGTTGATTAAGCTTCCACTAAATTGTTTGTAGAAGTAGATCATGTTGAAAATAATACTGAGAGGGGGGGTGAATCAGTGCTATCTAGTCCTTTTACCAAATCTTCTTTATTTTCACTTTGAATTATTTTTGCATATCAGTACTATAAAATAATGAGCATGAACAAGAAAAACAGACAGTCACATCAAAGAACACCAGATATAAGGTGGAAACCCAATGTGGGTGAAAACCACCTGCTGCAATATGTCTCTATCTTCTTCAAATTAGAAACTCCTTTTACAATGGTCTTGTACTGGTGCAGTCCTTTACCAGTACGCAGGCTGCAACCTGCTGAGAGCTACAACTCTCTCTCGTTTTCCAGTCTCTCCTGGAAGGGAGCTACAACCCCCTACTTCTTTTCAAGGACCACTTTTCATAAATTTTTCAAACTGGATCCATAAGCATCAAATGATCATCAAGTATAAGAAAATCACCCAGTCAACTGTAGTACCTAGATCAACAATAATAGAACCAACACAGAACACAACAATGATAAACAGAGATTTCAAGAGAAGTAAGCAGCTTCACCCATGTACAGCCTGTTTACGGTACGCAGGTAACTCAACTGCTCACCTGCTTGCCTATGCAGTGTGTCCTTTGATCAGCCTGCGTACCTCCGCACCTGCAACCCTTCTGTGCCTACGTATTGGCACACCTGCAACCCTTCTATGCCTGCGTACCGGCGCACCTAGAATCCTTCTGTGCCTGTGTACCGGCGCACCTACAACCCTTCTGTGCCTACGTACCGACGCACCTGCAACCCTTTTGTGCCTGTGTACCGGCGCACCTGAAATGCTTCGTCCCAGCGTATGTACGCACTTTTCTTTCACCGTACCTACATACCTTCAAGCATAGATAATTTCAAGACTTCAAGAACAACCCAGACAGTCAGATCTACAGATCTGATCATGCGCCGAAGAGATCTCAATTCATCAGTAGACGCCTTATTTAGATCTAGACATTACACACAAGAGATCATGATATTTCAAATCTAGCTCTCATAAGATGTTCAACCCAAGCACACACATAAGCCAAATGATCTCCTTTGCTTTATATAGGCAAGCTCCTCCTAAAAACATGGATGAATACCACGAGCAAAAACCATAGAAACACAAATACCATCGGCTAGTTAAACATAAGAAACCCCACGTGTGCTTTTCTTTGCCTTGAAATGTGTGCACTGGGGTACGCACCTCCTGGACAGCTTATCTGCATATTAGGACGCGGTCCCTTCACGGTGTACTTGCGGGTATGCACTTTCTGTAAGGTGTACCTGCGTACCCCTTATTTTCTTCCATATTTGATAGTTGATCATCAATCTCTGCTGCTAACTTGAAGTACTGTGGTCTATCACCTAAATGGGTTGCCATCAAGGACAACACTTTAGCCATAATGCCAACAATCTCCCCCTTTGGACTTGATGGCAAAGCTTACTTGTGAACTGTCATCTGATCCCTTTTTGTTGTCCGGTAACCCATGCACTCTGTCACATCTGATATTTGTAGATTCATCTGAATGTATACAAGTGAGATGATCTTCTATGAGAGGGTTGCCATCAAGTACAACACATGCATCATAATGCCAACAATCTCCCCCTTTGGACTTGATGGCAACAACACTGAATCACTCTCCCCCTTTGACATCAAGGGCAAAGGGTTATGCTCCCCCTAAGAACATGCTCTCCTTGACTATAAACCAGATCTGCTGAAGTCTCTTGAATGTACTCCCCCTTTGTATATGCCATGGTGCTCCAATCTAAAAAATGCTCTTTCTGAGATGTCTTCTCTGCTATATAGTGTTGTTTGCGCCCAAGCCCCCTCTGACTGTCTAAGATAAATATCAGCAACAACACTGTATTATATGCTTCATAGTATCTTTCAACAGCAACTAGACCAGCAGCTTGCATGTATCATCAATGTATGTCCTCATCAACTCATCCTTTTGCATAGAATATAGAATCATTCTATCATATGTGAGAAACCATAGCCATCCAGATCTACATGGACCAAGTATCATAAATAGGGAAGATCTGCATCAATTAACATATGCACGAAACAACCTATCATCATATAGGTAAGAGCTCATCATCAATGGATCTTTGAATAATCATCCATGTATCCATCCAACAGTCCTCATCCATATATGTGCCAAGAGAAATCCTGCAATATATGATCTTTTATGCATATGGTGATAACAACATGTGAGAGACTCATCATCAAGTGAATTCAAGCAATGTACTTCTTCTTATCCTTACGAAGATCAACATGTAAGCACCACAAATCTGATCTAAGTATCAACTATGTAACCCCAATAATCATCTGAACAACTCATAACCATATCACAGCAAGATGAATCATAAGCATCATCACCAAGGACCATAATGCCAACAATGCATTGAGAACATATGCTCCCCCTAAGCTAGTGCCATCTGTCAGATTTTATCAACAAGTCAGTCTATAAATGCCTTAAGACAGGTACGCCATTTTTCTTTATCTGTCCTGCGTAGCCACGCACTTCATCTTCTGCTCCCCTGCGCACACCCGAAAAGATCCTTCTTCTGTACTGCATACATACGCAGACAGTCTTTAACTAAAGTGCGTACCCATGCACCTGTGCCATCAGTAGGCCGCGTACCTCACGCACATTTTCTTCCATCGCGCCATGTACTTCTATGTAAGTCCGCAGGGTATCCTCCTATCGCGCCACATACCTCCGATCTTGCTATGCACCTGTTCTTAAGTTACTTCACGTACTTACGCATGTGCTCTTTTGCTAAGCCGCGTATCGCCGCACAAGATCTGTGCCTTCGCTTGCGTACCTCCGCTCCGGGTCTTATACTCTGTTGCGTACGCCCGCACTTTCACTGTGTATCACCTGTGTACTTCTGTTTAGGGCCGAATAACAGTCCTCCTTTGTGCCACTGACAGTCAGATTTCCATATTTAATCTTGTGCTCAAGAAATCATACTTCATAGATCTATTTCATTTTCCCTACTGCCTTTCTTCAAACAATCATATACCCGATTGTGCAATATCCAACTCTCATATATATGCAACTTCCGTTTATGGAGTTTGCATATGAGATCCAGGACACTGAAGTTTTCTACTTTCAACTCCCTCTGATTCTGGTATGTCTGTACGTTGTGCTGTGCTGCCTTTCTCTGACTGTACTTCCATTTTCCTCCATATCTTCAAGCGTGATGATGTCATTTTCTCCTTTTGATATGGTGCCCACACTTTGTTCCTGCATTTCTTAGCTATATGTCCAAGCTTGTTACATGCATAACATCTTACAT
>APFE030256824.1:0-15005 GCA_000404065.3 Pinus taeda
AGGGAGAAATATGATCCCTTTGCCTGATACCCCTGGAAGGGTGGCAAAGGGGAACCATTCATGAGGATGAAGAAAAACGCACCTGACACCATTGCCATGATCCATTTGATATTATCCTTGAGGAAGCCAAACACAGCCAGAACTTGTCTCATGTAATCCAAACTAATCTTGTCAAAGGATTTGGACATGTCTAACTGAATCATCAGATGAGGTTTCTTTTGGATTTTGAGAGAGTGGATGAGCTCGTGAGAAAGGATGATACTACCCACAATTTTCCTGCCTTCCATGTAACTGGATTGGTGATGAGAGATAAGGAGAGGAAAGATAGATTTCAATCGATTGGCAAGGACTTTGGAGATAATTTTGTAAATGACATTGTAAAGGGATATAGGCTGAAATTTGTCTGGGGAGTTAGTTGATTTTCCATCACGAATCAAGGTAAAGAATTTGGAGTTGAGGGTTATTAGGATAGACTTATGAATGTAGGATTCTTCCATAAGGGCACAGACTTCCGATTTAAACACAATTTGGAATTTTACATCTAGGGATAAACACAATTTCCTTAGGTGGGTAGGTACACCTAGAACAATAGATTTAAAGTGCTTAACCTTTTTCTATAGAAGATAAATAAGACAAGGGACCTATTTGTTATCTTTGACTTTCCCTTTGTCTCCTTTTTTTGGGTCCCTTCGCTCATTCTCAAACTTAATCCGCTCGACAAGTACCTGCAATCATAAACAGAGGACAAAAACCAATCAAAGCAAGAGATCTATCTACTATAAGAAAATGGAATCAAAAGAATTTAAACATATAATCATCATACATAAAGACAAGAATATGGGAAAAGGTGTAAACAACTTTATTAAGTAGAAGGAAGAATTACAACCATGAAGTCCAATCCATTGTCACTCTTCCAGCTTGGTTTCCAACCAACATCACATCAAAAGCACAACACTATGTTAGCATAACAATACTTGCTTACAATCTCAAACCTCACACCAATAATATCTCCTTACAAATTCTCAAAGTCCAGCCCCTAATCACTTAGATGAGTGCTCAATTTATAGGAAAATGATGGTGGTTTGGTCATAAATGAGGGTATTGAATGGCCTTCCAAACTTAGAGTTAGTTTCTATGGAGGAAGGGATGAGAGGATAGGAGGTTACCTAACTCATTCCCTATCCAATTTCGAGCTCATAGGAGATGATAAGTGTGGGAATATTTTACATGGCTCTAGAAGATAAGAATATTCCCAGAACGCTATGATGATTTCTCTCAATATTTCCCAACGTAGGTCAAAGTGTGTCTAAGTGCTCTGGAAAACACCCTGAAATGGGCCTACCTACATTAAAGCGCACTTACCCCCAACCACGGCTGCGCTGGTCCCTCAAGGAGGCATTTTTGGAGGGCTTCAGGCCAAGAAACTCTCATGCAAGGAGGCATTCAAAGTGATGACTTGTCTAGGGCATGTAGCAACTAAATTAGGGTTTGATGAGCCCTAATAGTATTCATTTGAATGATGGGAGTGATGTGCCCAAATGGATCTATAAAAGATGCCCCGTAAAGCATGAAGTCGAAAATGTTCGAGTGATATGATTTACGATGTGATGAGGAGATTCCGAAGTGGATGATGACTTGCATCGATTACAATACATAATATCATGATATTTTGGTTTTTTCTCATGAATTGCTAAGGGAAGGCATACCCATGCTCTACATATAAAGTTTCATTACAAGTACATAGATAGTCATCTACAGAAATAGACCCATGATAGGATGACCATCAATGTAAATCCATTGTACGAATGATTTGGTACATTTCTTGAAATCACAGCCCAGATGGATGAAACTAGATTTGGGGTCTTCTATCTCGTTCAATCGTTCAGTCAAGTATGAGTCTAACCATGTGAATATGTGATTTGAAGTTGAACATGGGAAGACACCATCTGATTACCAACCAATGATGTAAGCCATTAATAGACGTGGGATAAATAACCGATAATGATAATGACCCTCAAGGTACTGCAATACATTCTGCATGGTGTGAACAGATGTTTTGATGTTGAACACCATACAAATTCTTTTGGTAGAAGGCCAGTGATGTCAACCTATCGCCAGAAGCAAGAAATCTGCCATTGATGTATGCAAGCCTCAAGGTACTGGAAGGGTGTTTCTAAGTCAACTTCTTGGATAATGTGCTGATGTAAACAAGAAGCAACTCACCGCAGGAGGGCCTTGATGTATCCCACATCAACGACACGAAATGAGTGTAATGATTTTTGGAGATGGAATGTGACTGACGACACAAGGTTCAGGAATGGCGGTCATGAAAATGAAGGTTTACGAGTATTGCGAAGGATGAATTTAAACTGAGTGACTTCTCTTGAACACGTCGGCGACACTGAATGGATTGGAAGCATTGACCCAAAACCAAAGTAATGGATGGTATGATAGACCATGGTATAATGACCATCAAGCAGATTACCCAACCCAAATAGTCACAGTGATGAAGTGAAAGTGTCATGTTCAAGAGCGACTTGCTGCCATAAAGTGGTTTACCCCTTTTCCCCTTTTCCCTAGTCATTGCTGACCAATACCTATTTATTTTTATCAAGCTTGATGAGGATAACATATGCTTGTTGTATAATTCCACCCTTCAGGTGAATCCATTGCTATGTGATGCTTTAACGAGTCTGGTGAAGGTGAAACTCAGTCTTGTCATGATGGACAAGTTTGTGTTTTAACAAGTTTAAAGACAATGATAACTCGGTCCTTTTCATGTTTAGAGATTTTGAAAAGGGACAAAAAGAAAACTCCACAAGTTCTTTTTCATAAATTTGTCTCTCAAGTCTGAAAAAGCGTAAAACAATACAAGAGAGAACCTATTGACTATGTTTGATCAACACGTTCCTTTTTTGTAAATAATCTATCTCAGTTTGGAAAAGGATTAAACTTATACTAAGTAGATGTCGTTTCCAGTCCGTTAATGAGCTGAAAAGGACAAGCGCTCAACAATATTTTCATATTTCAAGAGTTTGAAAAGAGCTTAAAGAGGACTCCAAGGAGGTTCCTTTTTCGATTTTTAATAGAGCTCGAAAAAGAGATAAAATTATGCTCTGTGGTCAAAGTACAATTCACGATCGTGCATGTCAAATTCCGTAAGTCAAATGTAAATCTATTCAAAGCAACACTAAACGAATTAAACATACTGTTTCATTGGTAAAAATAGGTAAATACTAAATTTTACTCATTTAATGATCATGAAATAAACATAAAAACAAGAATTTACCATGTTATTTTCACCATTTGATATTTACCATTAAGTTTGTGCTTTGACCCTGTTTTTCACTCGATCTTCAGTAGCTAATTGTGAGAGATTCTATGGATCATTTCTCATGCCGTCTAGACCAGGTAGGAGATCTACCCCTCCTTTTTCTTTTCATGTCATTCTTTTACAATTTCATGCAAGTTTTTAGGGGTTTTAGGGCCCCTGGGGTTAGAATATTTCACCCTGGGACAGTGCAGGCTTCCATCTCGAAAACTGCACTGGGGAGCACCCATATAGAAGGCTATCTGCATCGCAGTGCATTGTCTCCTTGCTTGGGTTGCACTAGGCGAGTTTCAAAAACTTCTTTCACCTGTTTGGCCCAAAATTTCTCCAGTTGTTTGCATGAAATGGATCCTAACTAAGCTTATGATTTAATTTCAGGCTTTCATCGGATGAAAATGTCTATTACTTGGCGAGAAAGAGAGCATGAAGAACAAGACATGGTTGCCCTAAATGATCCGGGTACAGTTGAGGCCCTCAGAAACTGTGGGTTGATCAAAAACTTCAGGTTGTTTGGAATGAGGCAACAATAAGAACTATTGCAGTTCCTAGTTCATGCATGGGATCCAATGGATCAGGCTTTTCACATAAGGGACAAAGTGGTCCCTATTATGATCGATGATGTTTACTTTCTTACAGGGTTGTCGAGACGTGGTGCCCCCATATCTCTTTCAGGTTCTTCCTGTGGAGGGGAATCAGTGAGGGACTATGTTCGACAATTTTTTCGGCCAGGTACACAGCCTAGCAAGGACAGAAAGATAATAATCAAAGATATTCATGATTTTCCCTTGAGAACAATCCTTTTCACCATCGCAAAGTTGGCAGGAAGTGTGACACTTCATCTAACGAACAGATCATACATGCAATATGCACTTGAGTGTCTTGAGCCAACTTTATTCAACTGGTGTGAGGTAGTACTTTCTTCACTAAAAGAGTAGATAACAAAGGTAAAAAGTGGTAAGAAAAAAAACTTTAGCTATGGATCGCTCTTAATTTCTTTTACCTTAGAGAGAATTCCATTGATGCAACCTCAGCATGTAACACTGGGTGTAGCTAGTCCTAGAGATCCACGACTGTAGAGGTGGGTCAATTGATGGCTAGACATGCTGATCAGTCATCGATTACATTTTCTACTGCATTCTTCAGTTGGATCGATCGACAACACATTTTCATTGAGGAGCATCCATACGCAGGGATGGATTTTCGTGGAGATCCAGAGTTGAGTTTACCAGTGGGCACTCAATGTGGTGCTATAGGTAAATTGGTTTTTGACCAAATCTGTTTTGATTTTTAAGTTTCTACATGTTTTTGTGTTTTGATGTTTCCAAGACAAAACTAAAATAGTTATCATGCATGCAAATGTTGGTACTGTTCGAGCTATGAGACACCAACAGGAGGTAGGTGGACCAACGTGGAGAAATGTTGGGAGAGCAGCTCTCCAAGATCTGGATTTGGTCGAGACACTGATAGAGTTATAGGATCATGTAGAGGGATTAACCCTTGGTATTCCAGATGTCCAGATTGAGGAGTTACCTATGAGGCTGCAGTGCCATACTATTAGTATTCCTGGTCATTGGATGCAGCTCTTGTGCATGATAGCTCAGGTTGTGACCTATTATCATGAGCATCACTAGCTCTACTTAGGATGATTTTTGCATGCATTTTGAGCTTTTAGGTCAGATGAACAAACATGTCTTGGACACAAATTTTGTAAAAACTTTTAAAAACATCTATCTATTTTACTTTCAGAGTTTTTATATATGGTTATGTGCGATCCTATTCAACTAATGATGTGAATTTAAAATTTGCTTTTACATGTGTCGCAAATGTCTGTTTAACACATAGTTTGCTAATGAATCAATTAATATGTTAAATTTTATGGAAATATGTTGATATTGAATGTACTCAAAATGCCTTTCCAAAATATGCACTCTAAGGAACATATGAAGAATTGTTGGGTTTCAGACGGTATAAACGTTTGTTAGTTGTAGTACGATGAGTTGTGAGTCTAGCCTAACGATGATTCAATGAATGCCAAGTGAAATGGCATCAGAGAGAAGTTCTATCAACGTGCTATACTCAACGATATTGTTCGTCGAACGACCGATACAAATCCCTTGAAAACTCACTAACTTGCCACTTGGAGCAAAAATGGCCCATGTTGTAGAAGATAGGTTCTGCATACTACGACTAGCACCATCGACGTAACCAACAAATGGTTCCAAATATTCCAACATTTGTAACAAATGCAAAGCGGATTACTTAACCACATGAAATATTTAAAAGACAAATTGACACACACACATGCAATTAAAGCATATATATAGTGATTTTACTACACTCAATTAAGCATAGTAACGTTTGTTGTACAACCCATTTCGAGGCTGTGACAATGGAATTCCATCATAATCCACCAACTCATAGGCACATTTTGCCAAAACACGCTTGACAATATAAGGACCCATCCATAGTGGTTCAAATTTTCCTGCTCCTAGTTTATCAGCTTCTTGATCATAAAGCAAGACCAGGTCTCCTTCTATCGTATTGTGCCTTGATTCATTTCTTATGTTCTTTGTTAGCCAATAAGGCTTCACGACAAGTTTCATCCAGATGGATGAGTTCTAAGAAACATGCTTCTTCATCAGAAGTGTTGGGTAATAGGTCAATCATGAGTTTAAGAGATGAAATTTCACATTGTATCAGCAAGATTTCCTCCCGACCATACACCAATTGAAAGGGTGTGAATCTAGTTGCATTCCTAACTGAGGTTCGATATGCCCACAAAGCAGGATCCAAGATGAAATGCCAGTTTCATTTATGAACCCCTATCATTCTTTGAAGCATTTGCTTCAGGACTTTGTTGATGGCCTCAACTTGTTCATTAGCTTGCGGATAATAAGGAGTAGAACTATGATGTGAAAGTCCTAACTTGGCATTTAACTCACTCATCATGTGATTGTTAAAATGCAACCCATGATCTGCAACTATAGCCTGTGGTACACCAAACTAGGCAACAACATGGTTGAAAAAGAAAAGTGCAGCCGTCTCGCCACTGTTGTTTAATGTTGGCATCGCCTCGGCCCATTTTGTGAAATAGTCAATGATGACTATTATGTACCCATGCCCCCTGGCCAAGGTGGCGTTACATGTCACAATGCTCCATTTGGCGACAGGATGCAATGGTGCAGGTGGTAATCTAGCTTTACGGTCATAAATCTAGCATGCATGATAGCTTATGACAGAAATAATGCAATCTTTGAACATGGTAGGCCAAAAATAACTAGCATGGAGAATTCTCTGCACGGTAGCATAACTAGATAAGTGTCCACCACAAGCATCTGAATGGAAATCATTCAAAACTTTCTCAGCTTCCTCATGAGTGAGGCACCTTTGTAAAATCGTATTGATACCATGACGGTAAAGAGTGTCGCCAACGATCAGATAATCTTTGGCTTGGTAGCAGATACGTTGTTGTTGGGAGTGAGAGGTATCAGGCCAGAAAGTTTGGGTTTGGAGATAAATTAGTACATCTCCATATCACGGGTTAGATGATGAAATCAAGAACAAAGACTCATCCATAATTGATGGTTTTGAAGTTGAATCAATGGTATTCGAGGGAAGGTCGCAAAAAATCTTAGCGAAAACAAGAGATTTCTTTGATTTGGATTTGATGAATTCGAAATCAAATTCCTGCAAAATGACGATCCATTTTGACTATTTTCCCCCCAACAATTGACGTGACAAAATATATGTCATAGGGTTGCAATCCGAAATGACAGTGGTCTTTCGGAGCATGATATAGTGGCAAAATCTCTATGTTGCTTGAACAACAGGAAGAGCTAACTTTTCGATGTAAGAGTACTTAACTTTTGTATCATTGAGATTGCGACTCAAATAATATATTCGATGTTCAATCCCATCTTCCTCTTGGACTAAAACCGTTCCAATGGTTGTATTTATAGTGGCGAGATATAGGAAGTGGTCGTTTTGATAATTCGGGGAATATATTAATGATGCTATAATCAAGGTATCATTAAGAGCATCAAAGGAAGCTTGGGCTACCTGATCCCAATGGAAGGGTTTCCCCTCTTTCAATAGACGAGTAAATCCTTTAGCCATTTCATCATAATTGGGAATGAACCTCCTCAGAAAGTTAGCCCTCCCTTGGAGTCTGTAACTGAAGTAGATTTGAAGGTGGAGGCAAGTCAAGAATTGCCTGAACCTTAAGTGGGTCGAGTCGAATTCCTTCCTTAGACACTACGAATCCAAGAAAATGACCAGAACCAACACAAAACACACATTTGTGTGGATTGGGTCGTATTTTGTAGTGTCGGCACCATAAAAATATAGCTCTCAAATGCTGCAGGTGATCAGTCCGCTTTCGTGAATGAGCAGTGAAATCATCAAGGTATGGTTGAAAAATGTGTTTTATGTCATGGAAGACATAATTCATCGCCCTCTGAAAAGTTTCCCCTACATTTTTCAAACCAAAATGGAGTTTCCTATAAGCAAAGGTGCCCCATGGACAAATAAAAGCAATTTTAGATTGGTCCTATGGGTGGATATTGATCTAATTATAGCCGGAAAAACCATCCAAAAATGAGAATATTTCACATCCCGCACATTCATCAATAATATGGTCGATAAACGGAGTGGGATAATTGTCTTTTGGACAAGCTTGATTAACATCCCTATAATCGATGCACACTCATATTGTCCCGTGTTTCTTCATGACAGGAACAATATTGGAAACCCAATCAGTAAGAGGAACATGGTAAATGAAACCAGCATGCAAAATTTTTTCAACTTCCGTTTTAATTGCAACAACCTTCTTTGGATGAACAGGATGAAGGCACTATCACACTAGTTTGACATCAGGATACATTTTGATTTCATGTTCAACTAAACTAGAGTCAATTCCTAGCATCTCCTCATATGACCAAGCAAATATATCTCGGAATTCACAAAAGAGAGCATGGTAAATATCAAGTTCTGATGGAGAACAAGATTTTCCAACATGATTTTTTTCTACATCTTAGGTTTGGTCAAAATATTGATAGAAATTGTTTCTTCTATATTTGACAGGTTTCGCTCAGAATCTATTGTACCTATGAAAATAGAATTCGAAAGGAAATCAACAACTAAAGGGTGATTAAGTTCATTTGAATAATATTCTATGTGATCTAGAAGATGGGAACGATGATGATAATATTCCCATGGTTCTTCTTCCGTCATCATTGATTGGATGATTCCTTCATCAGTAGAAAATATACTAATGAACAATCTACGCATACAATTGGTGAAGATGGATTTGGGTTCGCTGCACAAGCCAAAATATTGATTGCTATGCAAGCTCAATAGGGCTTAGCGACATGATTTCATTATTACTATCAACTTTAGAACTATTGGTAATCTTCCTTAAGTCAGATGAAGTGGAAGATATCATGTTGTAAGTCTCAAATTTTACCACTTTCGCCAAGTTTGATGGTGACGGTAGTGAAAAAGTACCCATTAAGGAAGGATCCTTGAAGAGACCTACACCAATGTTTTGAAGAGATAGCGAGGGTCCGTGTACTAACAGAATGCTTCTAGTAGCCTGTGAACTAGAGGCGAAGAAGGCGAGTTGGTCAATAACTATGATTCCAACCTTATGAGGGAATACAATTGTATGAAAGTAAGTTGCAACCACAGCAGCCATAACATAAACCCACGGTCTTCCTAGCAAAATGTTGTAGTCAAGGGGTTCGTCAACAACCTCAACTTCAACAGTTACTGTTTTGCCTCCTAGTTTGATTTGCAGATTAATCAATATTCCATAAGGTGTATATGTGTGACCGTCTAAAGATTTTAACGTTGTTGGTGAACGTGAAAAAGGAGGTGAGCCAAGTGTTTTCTAGCAATTCATAGACATAATACAAGTATATGCCCCCTCGTCAATAATGGTTCGGTGAATAAGTTTATTCAGGGCATTTACTTGAATCAGGAATTCTAATTGCGCTGGTAACTATGGCATATAACCCACATGGTTGAAAACCACAAGATTGGAATCGGTTGGATTGATTCCACCAATTGCTGACAACAAAGCCTGCTTTTGGGAGGGAAATTTTGAAGATTTTGAAGCACCTTGAGCGTCAACATAGCAAAAGGTGACTGAGCCAAATATTCTACTATGTTATAGTTCTATGCAGCTCAAGCTCGAGGGTTAAATGTTGGTTTATGTATAACTCCCTTAGGTTGTTTTATTGTTAACTCAGGTGCAATAGGTGGTGGAATAAGATCAGACAAATTCGAAGTCGAAGAATTAGGTTGATCAGCTTGGTTATTCGACGATGATGGTTGATTTCCATAATCTTTACTTCATGTTGACACCAAAATTTCAATTTTAGGCTTAGAGGTGGAGAGCATAAGGACTTGGGAAGTGGAAGCATGGTCTGTAGCAACTATATTTGTCTCTGGTTTTGGAAGAGGATCAGTCAATACTGTGGATGTATTAAAAGTCTTCAGAATCTTTGAGACTTCGGAGTGGTGAGGATAATCTCACGTAAAATGCTCATCATTACAGATCAAACATGGGTAACGTGGTTTCCTAGCTGAAGGAGAGGAATCAGATGATTTCTCTTGAGGGGAATTGTTTTGTTTCTTCTTGTTTTTCCCCTTCTTGCTTCCTAGTTGCTTTTCATTCTTACCTTTGTCAGATGACACAACATTGATTTCAGAAGCAAGAGTGTTATCAGGTGCATTTGTATTTTGATTGGAAATGGAAAGTGTTTGACCAGATGGTTTACCTTCCATTTGTGTGCTCGAAGAACCAATCACACCATCACCAACATGAAAGTCCTTACTCGATGGTGGTGGAGGAACAATGAAAGTTGGTCGGGGTGCATTCAGGATATTGTCATAGAGCATGCCAGACTGTGTATAAATCAAGTCCAAATATTGTGCACGAGCAATTACTTTCTCTTCAGTGACAACTCCACCTTTCACCACATCCTTAGTGATAGATGGAAACAAGGATTATATAAACCACTCAGCTAAGAGTTAACCAGGAACATAAGTTTTAACCATTCGACGACGACGACGCCACTCATTAATATGATTAGAGATATGAGTAGCAGTAGTCTATTTAAAGTTGGTTAACAGTTCCATTCCAGTTTCATATGATATGGGTAACTCGAAGTGGGTTAAAAACGTGGTAGCTAAGGTAGTGAAGTTATCAAAAGAATCTCGTGGTAACTCAATGTACTACTTTGTAGCCGGACCAGTAAGCGTTGTCTAGAAAAGACATAGTCTAACTGATTCATCATTCAAGGAGTTTGATGAACACCATAAATGAAAATTCATGACATGGTTGGAAGAGTCCTCTCCAAGGTTTCCATTGAATTTTAAAATATCAGAAGGTAATTTATGAGGAATCATTGGCCACCAAGGTGCATATAGAGTTGAGTCATTGGTGAGCCTGTTTAGATCTCGTAATTAGAGTGTCGCAATGAAAGGTAACTGTCTATTGAGGTCAAGTTGAGCATATCCAAGGTAAGATGGAATTGCCTGGGCAATAGGCCTTTGCATACCAGCATAAGACATCTGCTATTGGTAACCTTGATAAGGGTAAGTTTTCTAAGCAAATCCGCTGTGAGGTTGTTGTTGAGCACCAGGATACATTTTTTGTTTTCCATACCCAACATAGGCTTGCTAACTATGACCTGGATAAACTTGTTGCTGACCAAACCTAGCATAATATTGTTGACCAAGTCCAGGTTGAGGTTGGTATTGCTGGAATTGTTGCTGTTGATATTGGGGCTGCCAAGGCTATTGAAGCAACTGTTGTTGTTATTGATACAACGGTTGTTGATTTAACGGTTTTTTCCCACCAATGTAAGCTTGACCAAGTTGTGAATACACTAAACTAATGTAAGTCTGAGTCATTCGAGTAAAAGGTAAACTAGCCTGAGGTTGATGGACTCCAGGCACAAGTGGTTGTTGTAAAACTGTCTAAGAAGACTGAATATGTACACTTGAAACTTGGGGGTCTAAGGTTTAAGGGCCAACTTGCACAGGTTGAGATACAACAATATGAGCTTGTGACTGCGGTAACGTTGTAACAATAGGAGTTGTAGGTATGGATGAGACAAATTGCATAGGTTTTGATGGATGCACAAGCGTAGGTTGAACGGGCATTGTTGGTTGCCACGGACAAACAACCATTCCAAGCTCACCTAAACATGACGACATACTGACATATGGTTTCCCCCCAGAAAATGGAGGATAAGGAGAATGTGCATATTTCTCTCCATATGGGTGTAGTTCAGTGTAAAACAGATACATAGGATGGCAACTAGATGAACCAGCTTGATGTGAAATTGATGGGTCCAGCTATTCGATATCCATTAATGAAGAACCAGATAAAATTCCAGTAGAGGCAATTGGTGAAGACCAAGGGCTAGAAGTAACAAATGAGTGGGTTCTCGATAAAGAATGGCAAACCAATGGGATGGATGGAACACCATACAAGTGTGACTCATGTGTCGTAGTAAACATCAAAGAGGTTGCGACAAAAGATTCTATCGTAGCCGTAATAGATGGTACGGTCTAGGATGTTGACTTTGCCATAGTCAAATGCCCAAATAAATTTCCCATCGAATCAACGGGTGTCTGAAAGTAATCAAGATCAAAAGGAGTAGTAAAATGAGGAGTATTAGGGTACAAATAAAGTTCAGTTCCAAAATGGAATGAATTTCTGGGTGATTCTACCTCAGGTTCCTCTTCTATCGAAATCAAACTAGGTGGAATAATTTCACCGTCAGGTCTGTAATAGATTTCCAATATTTGTGCCTGAGATAAAGAGGAAGTCTCGATAGTTACGAATGTCTGAGGATGTACCAGTCGATCTTCTTTCGGTAAGGTAACAACTTTTGATTGTTCAACCTCAAGATCCAAATGTTTTGGTAAAAGAACAAGTTTAGGTTGGGCTTCTTGAACAACTTCTGGTTCAGAAGTAACTTCTGATTGAACAGTGATAGGTTCGGGATTAACTTCTGGTTGAACAGATTTAGGTTCAGAAGTAATTTCTTGTTGATCAACTTCAGCTTGATAATCAACTTGTTGTTGAACAACTTGGGTTACCATTTCACTAGATTACATTCTAGTTTCCTCAGATAATTGTGGAGATTCCACTTCAGTAACAGATGTACTAGTAACTGTAGGAGTAACTTGGGTCACAATACTTACCGGTATAGGTGTTTTTGGTAATTCAGATGAAGAACTAGAAGTTTGTGAAGTATTGGATCCAGTCAAAGGATACTGCTTTGATCAAATAGGTGTAGCTTCGGGCGGTAAAGGCAGTTTACTCGCTGCTCTCCATGAACGATGGGGTAAGGGTTGATTTTCGTCCACGATTGCTGATTGATTTTATTACAAAAAAGAAATAAACAAAAATGGGTAAGCTAATCAAAAGGTTTACCAAGCAACTGTGAACTGCAGAATACCTCTCGGTGAATAGAGAAGTATGGGTAGGAAATCTCCCCGAATGTTGTGTTCCATGTATCACAGTGTACAAGGCAGCCGACTCGTTTACCTAAGGATGGATAGAAACCTAGCGTTGTCCTCCCATATATACCTAAAATTATGTGGAGGCCCAATATGTATTAGCATTGTCTGATGTGAAACCACATAGTGAGAGCATTCCTTTATACTTTACGTATTGTAACACCGCCCTATATACCCGAAGGTACATGTATGAGCTACGATATACTCACGTACATGGAATGACGTATCACACTTAGAATGTATCACAAACAAGTTAGCGACAATTGCTATGTTTTACGATGTCGGAACACGTCTCTAGCCTAAAACCTCTAAATGTTTTGCGTTAGGTGAGAATGCTCCATTAGGTTAATTGATGTTAATTTTAAGTTGATCTTGATTAAGAATTTTCCTTCCAAGGTTCACCATGTGATGTATTTGAAATTCCTAAAATGTAACTAATATGATAAGCATTCTTTCCATTCAATTTGAATGATGAAAAACTTAGCTAGTAGGGATAGAGCAATCAAATTCAGTTAATCAAAGAGCAAAGAACACATCTAATGAAATTTCTCTAAACTATTCCTATGAGCACACTCAAACTCTTTCAATGCACAATGCAAGTTTTTATTTTCAATTCCCTTAATGTTGAAATGAACAAAAGGAAACTAATGCACATACAATCAATAAATCTTTTTGGAAGAACGAAGACTTTACAACAGTTCCATTTCGAAGGAAATGAAGACTTTTACGACACTTTCTTTTGAAAAAAGATTAATCGACTATAGACTAACTTTGACAATGAATTGATCGTGATAAAGAAATCATTTAAGAAACACTAAACAATCAAGGCCAAATTAGGGCTAGCAAAGGAAACACAAATTGATTTAGAGAGACAAGCATCATTGATCTTTCAGCAAGTAGAAACAGAAGAAAATTTGGGAAAAATCAAGTCAAAGGAGGGAATTTTGAGCTAATGAGGATCAACGCAGCCTTGAAGGGGAGACGGTGCGCTTCATAGCACTGTCCTCAAGATAGGGGTGCTCTGCAGCGCTCTGTCTCTTGACTAGAACTGTGTTGGTGCCAGAGAGGCCATCCTAGGGGTTTGCAAGCACAATTTTTACCAAAAAACACTTCAAAAAGGGCTAAAACAAGATCAATGGAAAGAAGTAAAGTCTACTAGGGTGTACTAGGATGAAGGTAAACTACCCGCAACAATGATCATTCTTCAGTATGGTCACCAATTTGTTATGTGGAATTTTGCATCTACGGATAAACACAATTTCCCTTGGTGGGTAGCTACACCTAGAACAACATATTTAAAGTGCTTAAGCTTTTTCTATAGAAGATAAATAAGACAAGGGACCTACTTGTTATCTTTTACTTTCCCTTTGTCTCCTTTGTTTGGCTCCCATCGCTCCTTCTCGAACTTAATTCGCTCAACAAGTACCTGCAATCATAAAAAGAGGGAAAAAACCAATCAAAGCAAGAGATCTATATACTATAAGAAAATGGAATCGAAAGCATTTACACATATAATCATCACACATAAAGACAAGAATATGGTAAAAGATGTAAAAACTTTATTAAGTATAAAGAAGAATTACAACCATGAAGTCTGAATCATTGTCACTCTTCCAACTTAGGTTCCAACCAACATCACATAAAAAGCACAACACTCTGGAAGAATAACAATACTTTCTTACAATCTCAAACCTCACACCAAAAGTATATCCTTACAAATTCCCAAAGTCCAAACCTTAATCACTTAGATGAGTGCTCAATTTATAGGAAAATGATGGTGGTTTGGTCATAAATGAGGGTATTGGATGGCCTTGTAAACTTAGAGTTAGTTTCCATGGAGGAAGGGATGATGGGATAGGAGGTTACTTAACTCATTCCCTATCCAATTTCGAGCTCATCGGAGATCAAATTTGGGAATCTTCTAGATGGCTCTAGAAGATAAGAATATTCCCAGAACCCTATGATGATTTCGCTCAATCTCACCTAGCGTAGGTCAAAGTGGGTCTAAGTGCTCTGGAAAGCACCCTGACATGGACCTACCTGCACTGAAGCGCACTTACCCCTGACCATGGCTACGCTAGTCCCTCAAGGAGGCATTTCTAGAGGGCTTAAGGCTAGGAAACTCTCAGGGAAG
>APFE030256829.1:0-29508 GCA_000404065.3 Pinus taeda
TTAAAACACTGATATTTTTTGTCAACGTGACCCTGGAAAAACCCCCTACAACTCTTGGGGAAAACCAGTTTCAGAGCTTTTCTTTATTTCTGGAAAATGTCTTTTTATAGTAAGAGAAATATTCAGCAAAAATCAGCAAGCAAACTTTTACAACTTATCTCAGCCTTGCTGAAAAACTGCCCTGCTGAAACTCCACTGTACAGACTTGCTGAAACACCGCAACTGAAACTTCGCTGCTGATACACCGCTGCTGAAACACCGTTGCTGCAACACGGCTGCTGCAACTCAGCTGCTTATACACCACTGCTGAAACACGGTTACTGTAACACGGCTGCTGCAACTCAGCTGCTGATACACCGCTGCTGAAACACCGTTGCTGTAACACGGCTGCTGCAACTCAGCTGCTGATACACCGCTGCTGAAACACCGTTGCTGCAACTCCACTACTAATACTCCGCAGCTCACTGTCCAGAAATCACCCTTGCTCTCTTGCTCTCCTTCTCTCAATCTGCTCATGAAAGAATTGAATCGAATGTAATTTTTTCCTCCTTTTCCTCCCTTAATATAACTCTATGTGACTTTTGGGTGATCCAAGTGGCTTTTGGGTGATCTCTAAATCCAATGGCTGAAATAGATTTAGATCAATGGCTGAGATTAAATGCACATTTAAATCTCACTTTCTATTTTTTAATTCACCCACTTTAATAAAGACCCACTTAGTCAGTTATTTCCAAAGTCACTTTTTCCTTTCTAATTTTTCATTGACTTTATAAAAGTCACTTTAAAAATTAGACTTAGTAACTTTATCACTTAAAGTCACTTTTAAATTAGATTTTAACTTTATAAAAATTATAAAGTCACTTTAGGAGAAAAAAATTAAAATCTTTTGGACACTTTTCCCTAGGCCAAAGATCAAAGCCTAAGGGAACCACCTGTCCTCTGGTACCAAATTTCAACAACATGAACAGTTTTTCCTAGAGAAATGCTTCTTATATTCTTTCCCAGGATAAATAATTATGTCACGGAACATATGTTCACCCATCTATATTGTTTAGTTATGGTTTCCATTTATGATATTTTAGTTGTAATCAACAACAAATCATGTTTTCTCATAATATCGGTACACTAATTATGTCGATAGATTAATCACATTAACTCCTGCAAGTATACCTTAAACCAATTTTGAATTTTGGTAGTTATGAAGAGTAGTGATAAGAACCACGCAATAAACTTGTCATAACTCAAAAACAACCATCACACAACTAGAAATACGATTAAGAGAGTTGGGTCATGTTAACTGATGCACATTAATAATATGACTTTTTTTCTTCTTTTTTAATTAATCGCAATTACATATTAGAGGCTTAGGACAAGACCTCCAGCCATGGCAAGGAGATAAAATGATGATTGGGTAATTCCACAATCATTATTAATTTTTAATTCATTAAGATTTATTGAAATTCATGACAACATACATTGCCTCCACAATAAAATCAGTCGTCATGATTCATATTTACCTTTAACTAGTTAAATGGATTAATAACTTTCATATTATTATAATTAATTAGAACTGTAATTAATTATGATTTCTCATAATTTTAATTAATTAAACACAATTAATTAAGAACAAATTTAATTAATTACGATGTTTAATAATTAAGGTTAAGCTTCAATTATGTATTTCTTTGAGTGTTTGAAAACAAGATTAATAGTTACATATGATATACTTTAGTGGATAAAGGTGCGACATTTCAGGGCAATGGGTGGAACTTATCAATTTTCCCTCAGAACGAATATTCGTAAGATAGTAAAACTTTTAGTTGCATTAATTAATATTAATTATTAATTATGTTTTGACTAGTTGTTGTTGTCTCCATTCTAGTGTGGCCTTCACTACTATGTTCACAATAGTGGGGTCATCAATGGGTGTTACAGAGATCTAGGGATTTGTTAGTTGTAGAATAAGAAAGCTTGTTTTCTTGTCATTTGTGCATGATTCATGTAGCTAGCATCCTCTTATTGCTTATCCATTCAACACTTCAAGATTCATCAAGAAGAACACGTTATAATTTCTCTCTTTCATTCTTTATTGAAATTGTGGTTACCTCTTGCTTAGGTAAGCTTAGTGAAGTAAAACTTATTTTCTTCATCACTATCATTCCAAGTAAACTAGTGTGCATAAAAGTAGTACATTCATATAAAGAATCCTATAATACTTTACTAATTCATTTTGACTCAAATGCTACTAAATTATGTTCTATGTTGTCTTGTGATTTATGATTGTTGTAAGCCCTCAATAGGTAAGAGGGATGAGTTGTTTATTATAGTTTCTAGCTTGTCTCTTTCACCTCCTTTTGTCATTTCTTGATCATTTCAAAGTCTTTAGAGATTCTATTAAAACTTATATTCATTCATTCTGAGCAGTTACATATACATGGGGGCTTCACTCAATAAACCTCTGACATATCACGTGCTTTTGTGACATACTAAACAATACCCTTAATTTCACTACATATTGGAAAATACCTCTCAAAATCACATTATTTAACCCCTACCAATGCGAACCAAATACACCTTCCCGGTTTAAAAAGCCCCTACTTTCACTAGATATTTTAGGTATCCATTTTTTCATTAACATTTTTTATACCCCTTTATATTTTTTCATTAACTTTGAGCTCCATTTTTTATACCTGCCAATATAAAAACCCTTTACCCCCTATTATATGCTCAATTTATTCTGTCATTTTTTCCTAATATGAACACACGTGGTATGATATTGCACCCCTAGTGAAGCCCTTGTGTATATATATCCATTAGCTATGGCTCCTCCTCAACTTGCCACTTGGAAACCGACCTAGAGAAAAGTCGAAGACCTTTGTCCATTGTATTGACAAACTTAAACAAAGATGAAACTTGGGCCATAGGGATTGCAAGGACATATGATAAGTAGTAGTAGATTTCAAAAAATGGATTCTATGTCTACCCAAATCATTAACTAGAACTAGATCCTAGCTACCTAATCGATGACAAATAGAAAGCAGAGTCACTACAAGGAGCACAAACATAGAAACTAGGTGGAAACAAAGGTATCAACCTTAATCACAACTTTCTTATCCCGATGAGAGTTGCTAGGGCTAGGAAATGTAGCTTCCTCAACCTCCAATCTCACAAGTCATTTTTCAATATCCTACAACTGCACAACCACGTCATCCAACACCATCAGGATTTCATTCTTAGCGTCATTCTTGTCTAACAATATTAAAATGCAACAAGAAAATCCTAATTTAATTTTGTCCTTGAATTAAATTAGGGATGAGTTGTTTATTATAGTTTCTAGCTTGTCTCTTTCACCTCCTTTTGCCTTTTCTTGATCATTTCAAAGGCTTTAGAGATTCTATTAAAACTTGTATTCATTCATTCTGAGCAGTTACATATACACGGGGGCTTCACATAATGAACCTTTGACAAATCATGTGATTTCATGACATACTAAACAATACCCTTAATTTCACTACAAATTGGAAAATACCTCTAAAAATCACATTATTTAACCCCCTACCAATACGAACCCAATATTCCTTCCCAGTTTAAAAAACCCCTACTTTCACTAGATATTTTAGGTATCCATTTTATCATTAACATTTTTTATATCCTTTTATATTTTTCATTAACATTGAGCTCTACCTCCCAATACGAAAAAAACTCTTTACCCCCTATTATATGCTCAATATATTTTGTCATTTTTTCCTCAATATATATCCCCCAATATGAACACATGTGGTATGGTATTGCACCCCGAGTGAAGCCCTTGTGTACATATATACATTGGTTATGGATCCTCCTCAACTTGCCACTTGGAAACTAGCCTAGAGAAGAGTTGAAGACTTTTGTCCATAGTATCGACAAACTTAAACAAAGATGAAACTTGGGCCATAGGGATTATCGAGGCATATGATAAATACTAGTAGAATTCAAAAATTGGATTCTATGTCTACCCAAATCATTAACTAGAATTAGATCCTAGCTACCTAATCGACGAAAAACATAAATCAGAGTCACTACAAGGAGCACAAATAGAGAAACTAGGTGGAAACAGAGGTATCAACCTTAATCACAACTTTCTTGTCTCGATGAGAGCTAGTAGGGATAGGAAATGTAGCTTCCTCAACCTACAATCTCACAAGTCATTTTTTAATATCCTACAACTGCACAACTGCATCATCCAACACCATCAGGATTTCATTCTTAGCGTCGTTCTTGTCCAGCAATCTTTAAAATGCAACAAGAAAATCCTAATTTAATTTTGTCCTTGAATTAAATTGTAATTCCACATCTCATGACAACTTGTAATAGTTAACTAAGTTAATTTGACTTAGTTGGCTCAGTTAATTCAAGTTGAGGGTCTAACTTGAATTATGTAGAGTGTCTCATACATTTTAGGAGCCCTGGTTGAGTTTGTTTTGAGTTGTAATTATTTAATTCAGTTTAACTGAGTTAAAGTTAGTTAAACTAGTTCCAACTAATGGAGGAATTAGTGGGAGATCTAATAGTGAGGTGTAACCTACAGTAGTGGGGTGTAATCACCACTGATCAACTAGTAAACTGAAGATTCACTCATAATTAACTCATGCATGTTAGATCATAGAAAGACCCAGTTAAGATTTGAGTTCAGGGATAATGTACTATCAGTTTTATAATCATCTGAATTGTACAGGTGGTGCATGCAATCAGAGGAAGGCCTATGAGGATTCCACAATTCATATTTGTGGAATTTCCCAATTAAATATGGGTTAGTTCCCTAGGAAACTGCACAAGGAAATACGAGCTTGGCAAACAACAAAATCGGCTAAGTATTAGCTTGAGCTTGTCTGGGAAGCAGTGAGATAGATAGAGATAGTGTAGAGGTTTCTTGGGATTTAGCAAATCATTGTAATCTTCTCGTATTTTCTAATTAATGCAATATACAGATAGTAGGGGTTTTTAGTTGTGGCTTTCCCTAGAAAATTATTGTGTTATGTGTGATTGAATACTCTTTTTTATGGTTCGTGATTTCATCGATCATTTATTGTTTCCGTTGATGAGTAGAGTAGATTCAAGTCAATTTTTTAGCATATTATAAATTGCAGTTTGAATCTACAAGAAATTTCTACATGGTATTATAGAAGAAATCACTATAGAAGAGGAGAATACGAGTTTGTCTTTTGCAAGAGAAATCTAATTTGCAGTATCATACTTCGGAGCCAGCAGGATTTCATTCTATGAATTAAGACTCGAATATGCCCTTGAGAGTAGTTCAAACTATATTGTTTGGAAGGACAGGATGGAGGCAGTCTTGGAAGACAACGAGATTATGGAATTCATAGGAAAAAATATTCCTAATCTAATTGATGCTCAGGATCTGGCACAATGGAGAAAGTGTGTGGCAAAGGCGAGAAGTATTATCTTAGAAGGAGTTCGAGATCATATTGTCTCGAACCTCCATTGTAAGGAAAATCCAATTTCAATGTGGAAGGCATTGACAGACGGGTTTCAAAACATCAGTGATCACATGAACTTGGAACTGAAGGATAAACTCAGAAATATCAAAATGGAGAAGGGTGACATAATATCGAAGTACTTGACCAAGTTCACCAAATGTCGAAATGAGCTTGGAAGTGTTAGTGTTATAGTTTTTGAAGACGATCTGGTGAGCCTATCACTTCTAGGCCTTCCCAAGAGTTGGCACAACTACTAGGACTCAGTTAATGACAGGGAGAAGCTACCAGAGTGGGAGCGATTGTGGTCTGACTTGGTACAAGAAGAGATTCAATGGAACACCAGGGATGGATCCTCATCCAAGCATGATGATGAGGAGAACTATGCCTTAGCTAGAAAGGTGAAGAAAGGGAATGGGAAGTCATCCCATTCAAAATCATATTCCAGTCAGGTCAGTAAGAAGAAGAACATGTCAATGATTAAATGTTTTCACTATCACGAGCTGGGACACTATGCTACAAAGCATCCGCACAAGAAGGCCGGTAAGAAGCCCTCGAGAGGAGAGGAAGATGAAGCTCTTGCTTCACAAATCAAGTTGAATTTCACCTCATCGCTTGCATGGTGACATCGATGATGGGTACTGTGTGGTACCTGGATAGTGGAGCCTCATTCCATATGACTGGAAACAAAGAGTTCTTCAGTTAATTGGAGGAGAATGACCTCTAGATGCACATAGAGATGGGAGATGATGGGAGGTATAGCGTGACCGACATTAGTATTGTTACCTTTCAGAGGGAGTCTGGTTCTCCTCACACATTAAAAAATGTCATGTATGTTCTGGGTTTGAAAAATAATTTGGTTTCAATTGCCATGTTGGAGGATCGTGGCTATGATGTGATATTTAGCAAGGGAAATTATTTCCTTCGTCACATAGCCTCAGTACAGGTGAAGTGGATCGAGGTTCAGGTGAAGAACCTCTACAAATTGGATGTAGAAAACTGCACTACTTTGAGAAAAAAAGCAGAGAAGGTGCAAAGCCGAGACATCGGTGAGTTGTGGCATCGAATATTGGGTCACTTGCATCACAAAGATTTTAAGATCATGCAGAAAATTTCTACAAGACTTCCTAAAGGTACACTAGAGCAAAGAGACACATGCAAAGGGTGTACATTTGGGAAGTACACCAAAGGTTCCTTGCATGATAAAGACATTTGAGTGTAAATGATCCTTAATAGAGGTCACTCAGATGTGTGTGGACCATTCTTGACAAAATCCACAACCAAGCACATGTATTATGTAATATTTGTTGATGAATTTTTTCATAAGTGTTGTATTTTCTTCATGCAGAAGAAATATCAGATGTTCGCTAAATTTATGAATTTAAAGCACTTGTCGAGTAAGATACTGGTAAGAAAGTTAAAGCCCTCAAAAGTGATAATGATGGAGAATATGTGTCAAAAGAATTCAAGAAATTATGTGCATCAGAAGGAATTCGACGAGAGTTAGTAGCACCTCATAACCCACATCAGAATGGGGTGGCTGAAAGGAAGAACAAAATTATTGTGGGAGCTACATGGGCGATTTTACATGATCAAGGCTTACCATTTCACTTGTGAGCTGAAGCATGCAACACAACTATTTATTTATAGAACATAAGCCCTCATCAAATTCTCGGGATGAGTAAACCAGAAGAAGTTTTTTCAGGTAAGAAACCAGATGTGGCACACTTTAGGATCTTTGGTTCATCAGTCTATTGTCATGTTACCAAGGATGCACAGAAAAATATAGAGCCAACAACTGAGTTGGGAATATTTGTGGGCTACATTGATACACCTTACAACTATCAGGTGTACCTGCCATCCAACAAGATGACAGTAGTTCGCAGAGATGTGAAGTTTGATGAAGAGAAGTCCATGAGATGTTCTTTGGAGAATAAGATCCAGTTTCATGTAGGTGAGGAGATTTTAGCTCCAAAGGAGGAACCTCAAGATAATATGGAGAAACCACATGCAGAGGAGAAGAGAGTCGAAGCACCCACTCATGTAGAGACTTCTAGGGATGGAAGGAAGCACATCAGAGAGGATGATAGATTGATGCATGATGCTAGAGAGAATGTGGGAGCATCCATATCACAGTGTAGGAAGCAATGATCACTAGATCGGTACACTGGCTACATGGCTTTGATGAGCAAGAGTGTAGAGGTTGAGCCGTCCTCATTCGAGGAAGAAGTGTGGCAACTAGTATGGGTTGATGCCATGGTTGAGGAGTATGACTCCATTATCAGAAACAATGTTTGGGAAGTGGTCCCAAGACTAGCAAACAAGTCAGTGGTGAGTTCCAGATGGATTTACAAGGTAAAGCAAGCAACGTATGGGATTTTGAAGGAACACAAGGCTAAATTTGTGGCTAGAGGGTTCTCTCAGGTGGAGGGAATTGATTATAACGAGACCGTTGATCCAGTAGCAAGGTACTCTTAATCAGATCTATTCTAGCACTATTAGTGTAGATGGGATGGAAGATACATCAGATGGATGTGAAGACAACATTCCTCATTGGCATGATTGAGGAAGAGGTGTATATTATGTAGCTGGAAGGGTTTGAGACCATCAATAGAGAGTCAAATGTGTGCAAACTCAAGCGAGTGTTGTATGGACTAAAACAAGAACCCCGTGCTTGGTACACTAGAATTGACAACTATTTCACCGGGTTTGGATTCACCAAAAGTGAAGCAGATGTGAACCTTTACCATTTTGTGGTTGAAGGTAAATCATTGATTATAATATTATATTTCAATGATTTGATTCTAACAGGTGATGAGAAGCTAATAAAATCTTACAAAGAGGATCTTGCAAGAAAATTTGAGATGCAGGACCTAGGGCTCATGCATTACTTTCTTAGTATGGAATTATGGAAAGGAGATGAGGAACTATTTGTCTCTCAAAGAAAGTATGCCAATGAGATACTAAAAAAGTTCCACATGGAGAGTAACAAACCCATGGAGACTCCTCTAGCAGGTAACTGGAAGAAGGAATATGCTACTTCAGGTGACGTAGTGGATACTACTATTTATAGACAACTTGTGGGTTAACTTATGTATTTGGTGAACACACGACCAAACATGTGTTTTGCAGTTAACCGGCTTAGTCAAGCCAACCAAACTTTATTTGAAGGCAGTTAAACATGTGTTGAGAT
This sequence comes from Pinus taeda, assembly GCA_000404065.3. NCBI lineage: Eukaryota > Viridiplantae > Streptophyta > Pinopsida > Pinales > Pinaceae > Pinus > Pinus taeda. The sequence continues at coordinate 8,668 of APFE030256829.1, forward strand.
ACCTCAGAGACACCACTTAGTTTGGTCTTTGGTACAAACAAACAAAGGGAGTGAAGCTTCAAGGCTTGACAAATGCAGATTGGGCAGGGAGTCCATCCGATATGAAGAGCACATTACGAGGAATCTTCAATATTAGGTCAACAACAATTTCTTGGTACATAAGAAAACAGAGATCAATTGCACATAGTTTGGCAGAAGCGTAGTACATGGCTGCTAGTCAAGCAGCTTGTGAGGCTATATGGATGAGGAAGATCCTTGTTGGGTTATTTGGTTAGTAGATGGATCTTGTAGTGATTTACTGTGACAAACAGAGTTGTATCAAACTCTTAGAATCCATTTTTTCATGATCGGTCCAAGCATATCGACATCCAGTATCACAATCTACGAGATTGTGTGTAGAGGAGAATCTTGTTGCTGGAGTACATTCCTACAGAGGAGCAGTTTGCAAATATTTTGACAAAGGCATTATCAAGATTTAAATTCGAGTTTCATATAGGCAAGATTGAGGTAGCAGATAATCCCTTTCTTGTTGAGAGGAAGTGTTGAAAATGCAACAAGAAAATCCTAATTTAATTTTTGCCTTGAATTAAATTAGGAGTTAAATTGTAATTCCACATCACATGAAAACTTGTAATAGTTAACTAAATTTATTTGAGTTATGTCAGGCCAGGAGGTAACTCCTCAAATGAATTGTGTTTATTCATTAAGATTATTCATGGTTGTATACACGAGGGAGTGACTCTTGGGTTTCACCTCTCGATGACTCTTCATTTTCCATTATTTACTATTTACATTATTTACAAGTGTTCACCCAATCACCATGATTAAGTGTCAACATTCCCCCCCTTAATCTGAAGGGATATTGGTGAGTCCAAGCATCGTTCTAAATCTTCCAAGCTTTTCTCTTCCAAGCACTTTAGTGAAGATGTATGCAATCTTGTTATTAGTGGAACAATGGCATAGATGGATTGTCTTGGCCTCAACATGATGTCGAATCAGATGGTATTTTGTATTGATGTGCTTCGTTCGATCATGGAACTTTGGGTTCTTGGCCAACTTTATTACAAAGGTGTTTTCAATCATGAGTGGAGTTGAATGTACTTGTTTTAATTGCAAATATTCTAGAATTTTCCTGAGCCACACAATTTCTTTTCTTGTCTCAGCTACTACCACGTATTATGCCTCTGTTGTGGAATATGATGGAACTGATTGTTTACGTCATCTCCAAGAGACAACTCCTGATCCAAGACTCATAGCATAACTAGAAGTACATACCCCAGTTTCTTTGTCTCCATCGAAGTATGAATCAGAGTATCCAATCAAGCTGAAGTCGCCCACCTGTGTATACTTGAGTCCAAATTCTTGGGTTTCCTTCAAGTACTTTAGAACTCTTTTTGCAGCATACCAATGTCCCTTACAAGGCTTTTGCATAAACCTTGAGAGGATTCCAACAACAAACGAAATGTCTGGTCTAGTAGTAGTCAGGTAGTTGAGACTTCCTACAAGTTGTCTATACTTTGTTGCATCCTCAAATTCTTTTTCTTCAATGGATGTGAGCTTTAAGTTTTTTTCCATTGGAGTAGTCAGAGGATTGCACTCAGCCATGCCAAATCCATTCAATAGATCTCTAGTGCACTTATTTTGAGAGAGAAATATAGACTTCGGATGTTGAGTTACTTCAACACCAAGATAGTAGTGAACATAGCCCAAGTAAGTCCTTCTTTATGGATGCAATGTAGCTCCCATTGTTCCTTGTCATCAAAAGATAATCTACATATACCACAAGATATACAATTGTTTTCCAACTTTCTTGACAAACGAAATTGCATCATCATGATCATAATGTTTAAAGTTGAGTTTCAGAATATGCTCAGATAACTTTTCGTACCAGGCTCACGGTGCTTGCTTGAGGCCATACAAGGATTTCACAAGTTTGCATACTTTATGTTCATGTCCCTTCACAGCAAATCCTTCAAGCCAGGACATAAAAACATTCTCTTTCATATCTCCATTCAAGAAAGCAATTTTTACATCCATTTGATGGACTTTCCAACCATTCTGAGTTGCTAGGGCAAATAGTGTCAAGATGGTAGCCCATTTTGCTGTGGGGGAAAAAGTTTCCTCATAACGACCCCTTCCTTGTGTGCAAAACCTTTTTCCACAAACTTGGCTTTGTGCTTTTCAAGTGAGCCATCAACTTTATACTTGTTCTTGTAGACCCACTTGTAGCTGATTGGTTTGGTTCCCAATGGAGGATCAACCAGTTTCCAAGTGCCATTATTTATCAAGGCATCATACTCCTTTTACATTGCTTATTTCCATTGATCATGAGAAGCAACTTTTTTGAAGGAAGTTGGTTCAAAATATGTAGACAAATTCAGTTCACAATCATAAGAAACATCCATATCAACAGGTGAATTAGAATCATCTACATCACCTCCATTTTGTCTGGTTGAATTTCTTGTTCTTGTCTTTCTAACCTCATTAGGATGAACACTTTCAAGTGTCTTTGTTGGCCACTTTGGGGGACCTTTCTGAGATGGTCAAGGCTGCTCAGTTGATTGATTTGGGACTGAATCAATATTGAGTCTCCCAATTCTTTCAATCACATCACTCAAAGTATCATCAGTGTTTGGAGTTTCATGTGGGGGAGAGAGTGCTTCAGAAGAAGATTCCATAGATTGATCCAGTATAGGAATCCCCCCTTCAAGATGTGGAATCTGATTACTCGAAATGATTTTGCATTTCCGAATCTATCCAAGTGATCAAGTTGCGCTCAACAACATTTTCAGCTTTGGAAGATTCAAGAAATATTACATCTCTAGATACAACAAACTTTTTATGAACTTCATCATATATGCAGTATGCTTTGGAGATATTTGAATACCCCAAGAAGATACACTTATGACTCCTTGCACCAAGTTTGTTTCTATGTACTTTTGGTATCAAGGCATAATAGGTGGAACCAAAGACCCTGAGATGCTTTACCGAAGGAATGTGGCCATACTACATTTCATAAGGAGTCTTGTTTCTAATAGTATTAGATGGACATTTATTCTTTACATATACAATACATAGAACTACATCAGCCCAAAACATCAATTTTACATTCTTGAAAAACATCATGGAACATACCATATTTAAGATTGTCCTATTCATTCTTTCAGCTACTCCGTTCTTTTGGGGATTATAAGGCACAATTGTTTAATGCTTGATCTCATGTTGGCGAAGATAGTTTTTAAATTCATTTGAAATGTATTATTTTCCATTATCAGCGTGAATAAATACAATATGAGATTGTGCATCATTTTCAATCCATGTATGAAAGTTCTTAAATGTTTGAAAAGCATCAGATTTGTTCTTCAACAAATAAACCCAACACATTCTGGTGTAGTCATCAATAAATGTCATCATATATTTATTTCCATTTGCAGAAGGAACATGCATTGGACCGCATAAATCTGAATGAATGAGTTCAATTTTTCTATGTGCTCAGGAATGTGAATCATGAAAAGACTGTTTGCTATGCTTTCCTAGAATGCAAGCATCACATTGCTTAAGTTTCCTAGGAATTGTAGGCAAACTAGTAACACCATTTTTCTTCAACAAGCAAAGGTTGTCATAGTTCAAGTGTCCAAATCTAGCATGCCATAGTAGACTCGATGGAAATGTACCTTCATCATAATGAGAACTGTATGAGAATTTTTGTGCATGATCAGAGGTACCTTGCAGCTTGAGAACCCTTTCTTCTTCTATTCCTGTCATGACAAGTGAGTGATATGATGCTTTTATCACCTCAACCTTTCCATCAAACATATGAATGGACTGTACTTGCTGGCGGATGTGGACCAAGGACAACAAGTTTCTCCTCAACTATGGGAGATATAAAACATTATGAAGAAGAAAGTCTGGAAGACCAGGCATTTTGAGCCTGATTGTGCCAAGCCCTGATGGCTTGGGTTTTGATTTGTCTACAAAGTATATTGCTCCATCAACATTGCCAGTAAATTCTTCAAAAAAATCCCTTCTAAAAGTCATGTGGCAAGTTGATCCTAAATCAAGAAACCAATCATTTTCCAAGAAGTAAGTGAAGAATTAAACAAGTCTTCATTTACTCCAATACTACAATGTGTCACAACATAGTGAGTGGATTCAAGTGATTTACCTTTCTCTTTGTCATTGGTTTTATCTTTGGGTTGATTTCTTTCCTGCTCAATTTTGTCCCAAGGCAACTTGCATGTGGATGCATCATTTGATCCATCTATATTGCAATATATCCAATGAATATCAGAATTTTCTCCTTGAGAGTGTCTGCTCCGCCTGCCTCTAAAATTTCTTCTTCCTCTGCCTCTTAGACCACCTCTTCCTTTGGAAGAATCTTGAACATGATTCTTCTCTCTATGTGCAAGACATACAACTTCTTCAGAAGATTGAGGAGTTGTCTTCTTCCCAAAATCTTTCTCTCTCTCAACAAATTTATTTACAAGGGAGTCAAAGGTAATTTCTTTGAGGTTTCCATTTGCTTGCAATGACTCAAGATAATTTGAATGAGTGGGATAAAGTGCCTTGAAAAAATCTATTAGAGGAATGTCTAGTTCAACATTGGTGACTTTGATATCATGCATAATAGATTTTATTTCTGATGCAAAAGCAAGAGGATCATCATTTTGTAATTCAAGGCTGAACAATTTAATCATTAGTTGGACAACTTCAAGCGCAAAGTGTGATTCATAGAGTTCCTTCAATTTTTGTAAGGCTTCAAAAGCAATAAAAAATGGTGAAATATGGCGACTCACCTCTTCATTTGCAGATGCTGCAATCAAGCATAGGCCTTGTTGTTCTTGTTTTCCCAAATGGCAAATTCCTTGTCTGAAGTAGGCATTGTCAGTTCATTATCTCCCTCTCCTACACAAACTCCTTTCCACAACTCATTGAAAATGAGAGTGTGTTTGATCTTCCGAGATCACTCAGGATAGTTCTCCTTCTCGGTGAGAACCATTCCAACAATAGATATCAATGAATGCATTTTAAATTTTGTGTACTGTGTAAAAAAATGTACTGTGCTGGCAATATACTATAAAAAATTGCACTTCTGGTGGCAAACTCTGTTTAACATTGGAAAAAAAATAGCGAGGGATAATACATCAGAGTTATTAACTAGGGGAGGGGTTATGTGGTGGAGGGGATATCTGAAATGGTGGATTCAACGTATGGGGAAGGAGGTATATACACCACGATCTCGAGCCAACTAGCGGGACTGTGTATGGGAGCTGACTAGAGTGGAGAGGGCCGAGATAGTGTGCAGAGGGAGGGTCGATTGTGCAACGGAGGGAGGAATAACTACATATGGGAGCCGAATGGAGTGGAGAGGGCTGACACAATGCGTAGAGGGAGGGCCGACTGTGCAATGAAGGGAGGGAGGGAGGGCCGACTATGCAACAGAGGGCTGACTGTGTTATATAATACCACAGTAGCAATTAAAAAACACATCAATTAAAAAATGAGAGAGGTGGTAACCAAAATGTGATGTGGATATGAGGGAGGTGATGTATTATATATGACCAAACGGAGCATAGATATAATGAATAGTGTAGTGGGTTGGTAATGGGCTTGCACAATGGAGCACAAGATATATTGCACAATGGAGCAGATTGGTAATGGTCCAAATGGCATGAAGTTCAGGTTTTAATGCACATCGTTCAACCGTGTTCAACCTCCAGCACAACACCTTCGACACACATAATTTGACGCACTTCAATGCTCCAGGCAAAAGGCGTTCTACAATGGTAGAGGTCTCAGTTCTACAAAATAGGCAAAAGGGAGTTACAAGGGTAGAGAGAAGCCAAAAATGAAGTTGGCTCTGATACCATGTCAGGCCAAGAGGTAACTCCTCAAATGAATTATGTTTATTCATTAAGATTACTCATGGTTATATACATGAGGGGGTGACTCTTGGGTTTCACCTCCCGATGACTCTTCATTTTCCATTATTTACTATTTACATTATTTACAAGTGTTCACCCAATCCCCATGATTAGGTGTCAATAGTTGGCTTAGTTAATTCAAGTTGATGGTCTAACTTGAGTCATGTAGAGTGTCTCCTACTTTTTAGGAGCACTGGTTGAGTTTATTTTGGGTTGTAATTATGTAATTCAGTTTAACTGAGTTAAAGTTAGTTAAACTAGTTCCAAATTATGGAGGAATTAGTGGGGGATCCAGTAGTGAGGTGTGACATGCAGTAGTGGGGTGTAACCACCATTGATCAACCAGTAAACTGAAGATTCACTCATAATTAACTCATGCATGTCATATCAGAGAAAGACCCAGTTGAGATTGGAGTTCAAGGACAATGTACTATCAATTGTACAATCATCTGAACTGTATAGGTTGTGCATGCAATTAGAGAAAGGCCTGTGAGGATTGCGCAATTCAATATTGTGGAATTTCTCAATTAAATATGGGCTAATTCCCTAGGAAACTGTGAAAGGAAATAAGAGCATGACAAACAACAAAATTGGCTAAGTATTGGCTTGAACTTGTCTGGGAAGTAGTGAGATAGATAGAGATAATGCAGAGGTTTCTCAAGCTTGAGAAAAGCATTGTAATCTTCTCATATTTTATGATTAATGCAATATACATATAGTAGGGGTTTTTAGTTGTGGCTTTCCCCAGAAAATTATTGTGTTATGTGTGATTGAATTCTCTCTTTTATGCTTTGTGATTTCATTGATCATTTATTGTTTCCACTAATAAGTAGAGTAGATTTAAGCCAATTGTTTTAGCATATTACAATCTACAGTTTGAATCTACAAGAAATTTCTACATGGTATCGAAGCAAAAATCACTATAGAAGAGGAGAATACGAGTTTGTCTTTTGCAGGAGAAATCTAATTTGCAGTATCATACTTCAGAGCCAGCAGGATGTCATTCTACGAATTAATACTCGAATATGCCCTTGAGGGTACTTTTAATAATATTACTTGGAAGGACATGATGGAGGTAGTGTTGGAAGACAACTAGCTTAAGGAATTCATAGGCAAAGACATTCCTAATCCAATTGATGCTTAGGATCTAACATAGTGGATAAAGTGTGTGGCAAAGGTGAGAAGGATTATCCTAGAAGGAGTTTGAGATCATATTGTTTCGAACCTCCACGGTAAGGAAAATCCATTTGCAATGTGGAAGGCCTTGACATACCTGTTTCAAAACATCAGTGACCATATGAAGCTGGAACTGAAGGATAAGGATCAAGATGGAGAAGAGCGACATAATATCGAAGTACTTGACCAAGTTCACCAAATGTCGAAATGAGCTTGGAAGTGTCAGTGTTATAGTTTTTGAAGACGATCTGGTGATCCTAGCACTTTTAGGCCTTCCCAAGAGCTGACACAACTATCAGGACTCAGTTGATGGGAGGGAGAATCTACTAGAGTGGGAGCGATTGTGGTCTGACTTGGTACAAGAAGAGATTCGGCGAAACACCAGGGATGGATCCTCATCCAAGCATGATGATGAGGAGAATTGTGCCTTATCTGGAAAGGCAAAGAAAGGGAAGGGCAAGTCATCCCATTCCAAATAAGATTCTAGCCAAGGTGGCAAGAAGAAGGACATATCGAAGATTAAATGTTTTCATTGTCATGAGCTAGGACACTATGCTACAAAGTGTCTACACAACAATGCTGTAAGAAGCCCTCAGGAGCAATGTCAGGTGAAGCTATTGCTTCGCAATTCGAGTTGGATTTCACCCTCATCGCTTGCATGGTGACATCGGTGATGGGTAGTATGTGGTACCTGGATAGTGGAGCCTCATTCTTTATGACTGATAACAAAGAGTTCTTCAGTGAATTGGAGAAGGACCTCTAGATGCACATCAAGATGGGAGGTGATGGGAGGTATAGCGTGACCGACATCAATATTGTTACCTTTTAGAGGGAGTCTATTTCTCCTCTCACATTAAAAGATGTCATGTATGTTTCGGGTTTGAAGAAGAATTTTGGTTTTAGCTGCCATGTTGGAGGGTAGTAGCTATGATGTGATATTTAGCAAGGGAAAATCTTTCCTTCGTCACATAGCCTCAGGACAGGTGAAGAGAATCAGGTGAAGAACCTCTACAAATTGGATGTAGAACATTGTGTTGCTTTGAGCACAAAAGAAGAGAAGGTGCAAAGTCGAGACAATGGTGAGTTGTGGCATAGAAGATTGGGTCACTTGCATCACGAAGCATTGAAGATCATGCATAAAATTTCTACAAGACTTCCCAAAGGTACACTAGAGCAGAGAGACACATGCAAAGGGTGTACATTGGGGAAGTACACCAAAGCTTCCTTTCATGAAAAAGATAGTCGAGCACAAATCATCCTTGATAGAGGTCACTCATGTGTGTGGATTGTTCTCGACAACATCCACAACCAAGCACATGTATTATGTAATATTTGTTGATGATTTCTTTTGTAAGTGTTGGATTTTCTTCATGCAAAAGAAATATCAAATGTTCGCTAAGTTTTGTGAACTTAAATCACTTTTCAAGAAAGATACTGGTAGCAAAGTTAAATCTCTAAGAAGCGATAATGGTGGAGAATATCTATTGAATGAATGCAAGACAAAATTTGCATCAGAAGGCATTCAACGAGAGCTAATAGCACCTCATAATGCACATCAGAATGGGGTGGCTGGAAGGAAGAATAGAAGTATTGTGGGAGTTGCACAAATGATGTTACCTGATCAAGGCCTACCATTTCACTTGTGGTCTGAAGCATGCAACGCAACTGTTTATTTGCAAAACATAAGCCCTCATCGAATTCTCGGGATGAGTACACCAAAAGAAGTTTTTCCAGGTAAGAAACCAGATGTGTCACACTTCAGGATCTTTGGTTCATCAGTCTACTGTCATGTTACCAAGGATTCACATAAAAATCTAGAGCCAACAACTGAGTTGGGAATATTTGTAGGTTACACTGATACACCTTACAACATTAGTTCAGAGAGATGTGAAGTTTGATGAAAAGAAGGCCATGAGATGTTCCCTTGAGAGGGAGATTTAGTTACATGCATAGGATGAGCTTTTAGCTCCTAAGGAGGAAACTCAGGATGATGTGGAGCAGCTACATGCAGAGGAGCAGAGAGTGGAAGCACCCACTAATGTAGAGACTTCCAAAGATGGAAGGAAGTGCACTAAAGAGGCTGACAGATTGACGCATGATGCTACAGAGAATGTGTGAGCACCCACATCACAATGCAGGCAGAGGTAGTCATGAGATCGGTACATTGGCTACATGGCTCTGATGAGCGGGAGTGTAGAGGTTGATCCATCCTCTTTTGAGGAAGCAATGCAAAAACCAGTATGGTTTGATGCCATGGTTGAGGAGTATGACTCCATTATCAGAAACAATGTTTGGGAAGTGGTCCCAAGACTAGCAAACAAGTCAGTGGTGATCTAGATGGCTTTACAAGGTAAAGAAAGCAGCAGATGGGAGTGTGGAGAAACACAAGGCCAAATTTGTGTCTACAAGGTTCTCTTAGGTGGAGAGAATTGATAATGATGAGACCTTTGCTCCAGTATCAAGGTACTCTTCAATCAGATATATTCTAGCACTGTCAGCACAGATGGGATGGAAGATACATTAGATGGATGTGAAGACAACATTCCTCAATGACATGATTGAGGAAGAGGTGTATATTGAGCATCCAAAAGGGTTTGAGACCTTCAATAGAGATTTGCATGTGTGAAGACTCAAGCAAGCGTTGTATGGACTAAAAAAAGCACCCCATGCTTGGTACTCCAGAATTGACATCTATTTCATCGGGTTGGGATTCACCAAAAGTGAAGAAGATGCGAACCTTTACCATATTGTGGTTGAAGATAAATTGTTGATTATAATATTATGTCGATGATTTGATTCTAACAAGTGATGAGAAGTTGATAAAATATTGCAAAGAGGATCTTTCAAGAGAATTTGAGATGCATGACCTAGCGCTTATGCATTACTTTCTTGGTATGGAAGTATGGCAAGGAGATGAGGAACTGCTTGTCTCTTAGGAAAGTATTCCAACGAGATACTAAAGAAGTTCCACATGGAGAGTAGCAAACCCATGGAGACTCCTCTTGCTGGTAATTGGAGGAAGGAAGATGCTACTTCAGTTGAAGTAGTGGAGGCTAATATTTGTAGACAACTTGTGGGTTCACTTATGTATTTGGTGAACATACGACCGAACATGTGTTTTGTAGTCAACCAACTTAGTCAAGCCAACCAAAATTTATTGGAAGGTAACTAAACATGTGTTGAGATACCTTAGAGGCACCACTCAGTTTGGTCTTTGGCACTGACGAGTGAAGTTTCAAGGCTTCACAAATGCAGATTGGGTAGGGAGTCCATCTGATAGGAAGAGCACATCAAGGGGAATCTTTAGTATTGGGTCAGCAACAATTTCTTGGTACAGTAGGAAACAAAGATCAGTTGCACTCAGTTTAGCAAAAGTAGAGTACATGGTTGCTAGTCAAGCAACTTGTGAGGCTATATGGATGAGGAAGATCCTTGTTGGGTTATTTGGTTAGCAGATGGATCCTACAATGATTTACTGTGACAAACAGAGTTGTATCAAACTCTATGAGAATCCAGTTTTTCATGATCAGTCCAAGCATATCGACATTCGGTAACACCATCTACGAGATTGCATGCAAAGGAGAATCATGTTGATGAATTACATTCCTACAGAGGAGGAGGATGCAGATATTGGCATTGTTAAGATGAAAATTTGAGTTTCAAATAGGTAGGATCGGGGTAGCAGATAATCCATTTCTTGTTGAGAGAGAGTGTTGAAAATGCAACAAGAAAAGCCTAATTTAATTTTGTCCTTGAATTAAATTAGGAATTAAATTGTAATTCCACATCTCATGACAACTTGTAATAGTTAACTAAGTTAATTTGACATAGTTGGCTCAGTTATCCGAGTTGAGGGTCTAACTTGAGTCATGTAGAGTGTCTCCTACTTTTTAGGAGCCCTCGTTGATTTTATTTTGAGTTGTAATTATTTAATTTAGTTTAACTATAGTTAAAGTCAGTTAAATTAGTTCCAACTGATGGAGGAATTAGTGGAAGATCCATTAGTGAGGTGTAACCTGTAGTAGTGGGGTGTAACCAGCTTTGAACAACTAGTAAACTAAAAATTCACTCATAATTAACTCATGCATGTCAGATCAGAGAAATACCCAATTGAGATTGGAGTTCAGGGACAATGTACTATTAGTTGTATAATAATCTGAATTGTACAAGTGGTGCATGCAATCAAAGGAAGGCCTATGAGGATTGCACAATTCATATTTGTGGAATTTCTCAATTAGATATGGGCTAATTCCCTAGGAAATTGTGCAAGGAAATAAGAGCTTGGAAGGCAACATAATTGGCTAAGTATTGGCTTGAAATTGTTTGGGAAGCAGTGAGATAGATAAAGATAGTGCAAAGGTTTCTCAGGCTTAAGAAAATCATTGTAATCTTCACATATTTTCTTATTAATGCAATATACAGATAGCAAATGTTTTTAACCGTGTCTTTCCCAAAAAATTATTGTGTTATGTGTGATTGAATTCTCTCTTTTATGCTTCGTGATTTGATCGATCGTTTATTGTTTTCATCAATGAGTAGAGTAGATTCAAGTCAATTGGTTCAGTGTATTACAATCTGCAGTTTGAATCTACATGAAAATTCTACAAACAAGAATTTGCTTAAGAGTGTTTTCATTCTCTAATAGAGTTACATTGTCTGTAGGTATTGGCTTAGTTGTCTACATGTACTACCTATTAGGAATGCAAGCTATTAGGGACATTGTTACCTCAAAGTCTGACATGTATGCCCACTCCATCGCAACATCCTCTTCCACATCCTTCAACTACTTTCTAATTCTATTCTGGGTTTGCTCGTCAAAAGCACATGTTGATTCCACAACCCACATTCGAGCTCGTGAACCACCTTCTATCCCCCAACCCCCTCCACCTCTGTTATCTCTACCTTTGTAGCAACGAGTTTTCTAGTGTACCATGATAACCAACCACAAAGCCCATGAAACTAGCCTACTATCCTTGGATAACCTCAAATGCAATGGGAGTGAAAAAGAAAATTCAACAAAAAACCTAGAGAAATTTTGAGGTCTAAAATGGACTTCCTAAGGAATATTATAAAATAATAGTGAAAATAATAAAATAAGGTTAGATTACAACGTCAAATTTTAGAGGGGAGAATGAAAAAGCTATTTTTTCAACTTATCTCCCTACGATTTTATTCAAATTTACTCAAATTTCGAGCAAGAGCACTCGTCAGATGTATAATTTAATTCTTCATCCAAAGAGTACACATGTTGCATATTTTTGATAGACCCTGCTACACAAAAAATGAGAAATATATGAAAAAACATGATTGCAATCACATTTTTCCTGTATTTCTCATTTTTAGCAGGGTCTATCAAAAGTATGCAACATGAGCACTCCTTGGATGAAGAATTAAATTTTGCATCCAACAAGTGCTCCTGATCAAAATTTGAGTAAAACCATAGGGAGATATGGTGAAAATACGAGTTGAAAAAACAATTTTTTTTATTATTTTATTTTTTAATCTTTTTACTTTCTTACTCCAAAAACTGTGAACCATCCCCCATGGTTGACATCATCATCTTGAATCCTATTGGTTCTTATAAAGTTGATTTTGATTGTATATTTTTGTTTTAAGGCCCATTTTAGACTTCATAATTTCTCTAATGCTAATAGAAGTTGACTAGACCAGATGCAAAGCACAAAGTATGCTCACCAATCACTTTAGATTGATGAAATATACAAAATATCATATCGTTGCATAGTCAAGATGCCCATTAAATTACTCCATTGCCTCAAAGAAACCTTCAACATTACAGAGTTAACTGCAAACCATCTAAGAATGAAGTTAGCATTTGCAATAATCCAATCCCAGATATAAATCCACTGAAAAGATTCAGTTGATGAGATATATCATTATGACAACTCCTCAAAATGAAACACCAAACATGTTAATCATGCATAATTGAGGAGATAACACAGTATGAAGTGAAAACATGCCAACCTTGCTCACCCTCCTAATCATCACATATTAGGAAATGATTTACTATTTCAAATATAATTCTTTTAATTAAAAACACCCTAAATTATATACATACTTCCATTACAACTATATATTCAATATTATTAATCAAATACCATTTAAATACCATGCCTATCAAACCATATATTAATTTAACGACTTTTTTTTAAGAACACAACCTTATTTAAAAAATAATTTATGGGAAGTTGGATTTCGTTGTTGTTATATATTAATTTATAGAAATATAAATGATATGTGTCTGAAATAATATGTATAAGAGAAAAATAATTCAAATTTATAAAACTGAAATCATATGACAAGCAAAAAGAAATAGATTTCAGTTTGCTCTTGAAATCCTTAACTCCGTATAAGGAGTTAACTGTTAAATCTGTTGGACTACGCCCGCGCAGGTTCGAACCCTACTGTCGATGATACATAAAATTTTTCGTTTACGTTTTAAATGCGCTTCCCGTGCCGGTTCGATTCCTGCTGCTGAAGGAGGTAGAACTCTTCATTATGTTCGGAAGTTTCCAATATTGAGTTAATGTTTGTGACGCTGCGTCGGGAGCATAATCAGCACATAAATCCGAGGGGTTTCAGAGAATGCGCCACACAAACTGTTTGGCGTACTTAGATCACTGCATTCAGAAATTTAACGAGTTACAAAGAAAATTTAATGCAGCAATGCAAATGGGGTGAGAGAGGCTCGAACTCTCGACCTCAGGATTTCTCAGATAAGCTATAAGACCTACGCGCTAACCAACTGCGCCACCACCCCTGTTGATGTGCATTGCCTTGAATTGAGCATATTGTAATTTTAGATAATAGAAACCATCCAAACCCCACATATCTGTACGATGATGTAAAGGTAGATGCTACGTAGGGTTTTCTTGGTATATCATTGTTTGTTTTTAGTCTCTTTTTTTCTTTTCTTTTTGATTCACTGTATTTCTTGTATAAACAAGATTCTTGAAGAAAGATTATGAGGTGACATCATGAGCCCCGTCCATTACGGAAGTTGCAGGCACAGTTAGACATTTCTTTTCTGTAGCGAAGGCGTCATCTCCTTGCAGTGGAAAAGATTCGAAGCGTTTCACCCTCCCATCGGCGACTAAACTAACTACAAAAATTGTATGTTTCTTTTGTCTGTGAGTCCACTTGCTTTGTTTGACATGGAATTTCGAGTTTTTTTGAGGTTAGAACTCACAAAATTTATGGATTACCACTGGCATTCCGTTTGGTTTATGAGCAGATTCATCCTAACCGTGCAGGTGTCCGCATCAATTGCAGAGCAAGAGGTAAAAGTTGCAAAGGTATTGTTTGGGATTTGTAAGGCGAATTACCAAATTATGCAGGAGAAATTTAAATGATTTGAAGGCCGCCTCGTCATCTTCTCGTTCGGCGCCTCTTCTCTGTCCTTTTTGGCTCTACTCAACCGATAGGGCGAATGCGTGCCTTTATTTGATTTGATTCCAGCCTAATGTTTCGTCTTCTATTTTATTTATTTTTTCCATTGAAAATTGTTGAAATTTCCTTGCAGGTCCAAGAAGAAAATGTCTTTGACTCACTCGGATCGAGTTGAATTGGATCCCCTGCTGTCCCTTCAACTGCACTCGCTTCCTGTCAATCTGCAGGGATTGAGATTGTTTCTGCTGCTAATGTAGATGATGTTGGTGGGTTTATCAATGCAAGTACACATTGTGGACAATTTCGCTTCTCTGAAGAACTTGCTTCAAAATGACAAGTCAGCCAGCGATAGCATCATAAATTACTGTGTTTTGGCACTCTCTGGGGTCAAGGGTTAGGGTTAAGGTTAGGTAATAGCATAAGAAGTAGAGCAATGGGCTCTTCTAAGGCCATGGAAAAGGAGTCAGTGGACTGTGGAGCTCTTTCAGAAGGTGCAAAATGTCGCGGACAAACTGCTATAGATCAAGCAGTGGAACAATGATGCTTCATAATACAGCTACTGATTACATATTACTAAGTAACATAGTTATGGTTTACAGATTACTGAATAACAGTTTTATCAATATTATTGATATTGATTGCAGAGATTCACGGTTGAACTTCAACCCTGTTAAATGACAAATTGGGGCAGTTTCTGAGTAATGTGAAAATAAATAATTGAACATATAATCACATGGCAGATTCCGTTGTAAGAAGACGCTGAATTGGGTAAATAAGCTTTCAATTTTTTTGTTAAAAAATTAATCATCTTCATTAAATTATATCTTTGCCTCTATTAAATTTTTTTATTCAGATTGTGATATGGAAAATATATCAGGCAAGATTTTGGATATCTGTATTATGTCTTAATATAGATATGTTTAAGAAGTGGGTTTTTTTGTCAATCCAAAAAAACGCTTTCTTTTTATTAATAAAAAAGAGAGTATATTCACTGAGATTTTCTTTTCAAAGTTTTATGGATTTTTTAATAAGTGTCTTTCTACTATATTTTACTTTACTACGATGGTAAAAAAAACGAGAATACATTGAGATTTTCCATATACGGTCCTCAATATTTTGGATTTTCCTGACTTAAACAAGGAGTATCTTTCTACTATATCTTACCTAATTTCAGAAACAAAAAGATTGTAAATCACCTTTAATTCTACAAGATCATGTAAAGCCAACAAAAGTTGTTGGTACCAACATATGTAGAAATACCATATCGTAATAAAAAAATAGGGAAAGGGTTCCCTATATGGAGTTAATAGTTCCAACATTCATTAGTGTGCCTTGTACATATGCATCGAAATGAAACTTACTTGGCTTTGAGTCGATACCCCTCTTAGAAAGGTCTACTACTTGGTTCTCTTCTTTGTATACGTGCGAGAAAGTAATGCTCTGAAAATTATTTGCCAGAATTCTAATGCGCCTCATCCAGTGGGACGGTATGTGGGCACTGGATAGAGTGTAATCCTTGACCCAATCTATGATGCTCTTAGCATCTCCATGTACGAAAATTTGTTCCATTCTCAACCATTTGGCACATGTGAGGATACCCTAGAGTGTTATGAATTCAGCTCCACTGTTTGTTCCCTGTCCTTCCTTCCACCATAAGTGGTAGAATCACCCCGACTCCAGTGTAATGACAACCCCACATCCACATTTTCTCTATTGACATGCCCCATCAAAATATCCTCTAGGATATAACCCCTTTATGTCCTTAATTTTAACCTTCCTCTTACTACGCACAACCTTCTTCGGTCTAATCTTTGCAAAGTATGCCGGATCATTGGCCTTTTGTGATCAAATATCCGAGCATTCAAGCTGTGCCAAATGGTCCATATGACATAAAAGGGTAATGTACAATGCTCAATTCTGTTCTTGAACCATGTATAGAAGCATGTACTCAGAGAATGTTGTGGTCCCAAATGTTCTAGATGTAGTAAATACATTACCCCTTCCCACACCTCCTTGGCAAATGTACAACCTATTAATAGATCGTCAATCTCCTCATTTTGATTCATGCACATGGGACAAATGCTAGGGCCTTGAAATCACATGCCTTGCAAATTATCCCATGTTAGCACTCTATTATGAATGCCCAACCAACCAAAACAAAGGAGTTTTATTCAAGAATCCCCCACCCCCACGCAACTTTGTACCATGTTTTACACTCAAATCTCTCTCAAACAAATGGAGACTATTGTAAATATCCTTGACCCTCGGCTATCCTTTACTTGTTGTACCTTTCCACTGTAAATTGTCTTCGCCTTCACCAATGTAAACACCTGCATCGTTCAATTTTGTAAGATAATCTTCCCACTCGATGGCCAAGTTGCCATGTAGTCCAAGGTCAATAGACCTCAACCATGATTGTTGTGAGATGAAATGGTTGTTTTTGCAATTGATACGTGCAAAGTTTATAATGCCCTTGTCATGAAGGGTGTTAAAAAGACCATCCGAAATGGAGTGGTTACCATATAAGCCCTTCAATGCATCCAGTCCCACCGCCACCTGTCTACCATCCTCAAGTTCCCATCGCAGAAACCCAATCATCAAGTGACATTTTTTTGTCATACTTCTCCAAATATATGAGGAATGTGAGGTCCTCCTTGCCCCCTTGCTGGTCCAGATAGTGAAAGATTGACCATTCATATATTTGTCTCTGATGATGTGTCCCCAAATTCCATTCTCTGTTGACACCCTCCACAATTTTTTGATGATCAAGGCTCTGTTAAAATTGAGAGTCTCCCCCGCTTCAATCGGCCTTGCTATGGTTTTCCATCTTACCAGATGTATCTTCCCCTTCATATCGGGTCCATGCCCAAATGAATCTAGCCATAATATCAACTATCTTGTGACAAATCTCCATAGGCAGCATAAATAAATGCATCCATAATATTGAAATGTTTTGCAGGACAGATCTGACTAAAGTCATTCTTCCACCAATTGTTAACCACTTGTGTGCCCACCGAGAGAATTTCATGTTATATCTGTTGATCAACCATTCCCAGTGTTTGTTTCTATATTTATTTGCCTTAAGACAAAATCCCAAATATTTGATCCCCTCTTCTAAATGTACCTCAGTGACCCCGAATAGGTTACATATCTCCTTGCATCGAGGATCCTCCTTATCATAAATGATCAATACTGATTTATTTTTGCTCATATATAGGCCAGATGCTTCACTAAATGTCTTGATGATTTGTAGTATTGACCCCCATTCCTCATGATTGTTCATACCACCAAATAGAAGGTCATCTACATCCAGATGTGTAACATGCATGTTCCTAGAGACTTGCACACCCTTGATTCTACCATTGTCCCTTGCCTCTCCTAGCTTGTGGCTAAGGTAGTCCATAACCAGAATGAAAAGTAGTGGCGATAAAACACAACCTTGTTGGAGTCCCCTGTGAGCCCTAAAGAAACTAGTCGGTAATCCATTGATAATTATTGTGAAATTCGTAGATTGTAAACAAGCCATGATCCAACCAATGTCTGATGAAGATATGCCCACCTTATTTCAAACCATTCTCATAAACTTCTAGTCAATGGAATCACATGATTTGATCAAATCCACCTTGAGTCAACTTGCCTTCTTTTTTCTTACCTTCATGGAATGCAAGCACTCCTATGCTATGCCAATGGCATCTTGAATTTGTCTACCATCCAAAAACCTAAATTTTTCAAGGGAGATGAAGGTGGATGGTGTCTTCTTGATCCTCATGGCAATCAACATAGAAATTATTTTGTAAATAGCATTGCAAAGAGATATGGACCTATAGTTTGATAAAAATTTCGGATGCTCCTTCTTTGGGATTAATGTTATGAACGAAGCATTCATAGCCCCATTTATGTGACCAATGGTTCTTGATTCTTCTGTAGCCACACGCATATCTAGTAACATTAGTTCTTGGAAGTGGAGAAATAGTTCCACCCCCCAACTATTCGACTCAGGGCTTTTCTCTTTCACACTAGACTTTAGTACTTCAATAATCTCTTCTTTCTGGACCAACCTACCAAGGAACTCATTTTCCTCCTGATTAAACATGAGAGGCATAGTTTTTTTCCTTTGCTTCATATTGACTTATGAAATGTATAAGTTCTTCTTGTTCTATACCTTTTTGATCTAGTAAAAGTTGTCCATCTGCACCCCTGATGCCTCTTATAGAATTTATTTCTTTCCTATGGTTGGCACATGCATGAAAAAATTTGGTATTTTTGTCCTCGCCTGCCACCCATAGTGTGCAACTCTTCAATTTCCATCCAGATTCCTGTGCAAGCAGAGTCCTATTCTTCTC
Source organism: Pinus taeda (assembly GCA_000404065.3). NCBI lineage: Eukaryota > Viridiplantae > Streptophyta > Pinopsida > Pinales > Pinaceae > Pinus > Pinus taeda. The sequence goes on from APFE030256829.1 coordinate 27,518, forward strand.
CCCTTCCAGTTCTATGATTTTCTCCTTGTAGTGTCCTGAGAAAAATAATGGGTCCACAGGATTGTTATAGTACCTTAGAGCTATGTCAATATCTATAACTAACCTAATATCTTCTCCTTTTTTCTTCTTTATCCATATTTTGGCTTCCTTCTTGAGGGACCACAATTTGCCACATATATTCCCCAACTAGCCGCATAGGGTAGGGATGACAAGTCGTCTCTATACGTCTGTTGTTGGACAATGGATAAACCAACGCTCCCCGTGTGTTTCACGACATGGACTGACTACCTCTCATGGATCCTTATCTCCAGTGATTTTATCATTGACTAACACCTACGGGTTTTGGTTTAACGAAAATTGTGATTCCCAAAAAGTGGTATCAGAGCATAGGTCACGCGTTCGATACACACCCAGCTCGCGTTGGGGGAGATTGTTGGACATTGGATAAAACAACGCTCCCAGTGTGGTTCGCGACATGAACTAACTACCTCTCATAGATCCTTATCTCTGGTGACGCAATCGTTGTCTAACCCTTGTGGGTTTTGGTCTAACGACAATCGTGATTCCCAACACTTGCCACCAATTCAGCGAAAGCCGCATTATAGAGCTAGTAAAGTTAACTTTGAAAGGGTAATTCATCTTGAAATCCCATCCCTTCCATGAAAAAATAATTAATTGATGTTCAGATTGAAAAAGAGGGAATGACCTTAGAGGCTACCCACGTCAAAAGCCCAACCAAACACTGGCTGATGAGAAAGTGATCCAGGCGCTTCAAAATGCCTTTTCAGTCCTGTACGGCCATTCCGCCAAGTGGGTACAATGGTCTCTAGGACAATATCACACATTGCAAAAGAGTCCATCATGTCAAAAAAAAATTAGATAATGGATCTTCTATGGCCTTTGAACCCTAGATTTCATGTCTCCCCATCGTCAAGTTGAGCTATCCAAACAAAATAATTGATTTCAATCCCGAAATACCAGAAGTTCCCAATTTCTCCCAAAATGTACGCCTACCAACATATGGGGCCTATAGATTAATGAAACATACTATATGAGAAGTTCCCAACAGATGCCCAGACAGGAGAATGCTTGCATTAATACAGAAGGCATGTAAGGATAAAATATTTGTGTTCCACATCACTCCTACACCACAAAAAAAGGCCCAGTGCATCTGATGCACAAAAACACCAATCGGGGCAGACAGACATCATAACAACCCAAGAACTCTCTTGAGGGAACAGGGTTTCCTGAAGAAAAATAATAGAGGGATTATGAAGCCAGACCAAACCCCTGAGTACTCTAGCTTTATGGGCCTAAATTGGGTATGAGTGTTAATCGCCTTTCAGCGTTTTTATTTTTTGATCTTTGGAAATCTCACCCAATTTTCTTGATTTGCACTTGATTGGTTCTTAGATTACATTAGAATCATCTTGTGTTTGAGAATTCTCTTGCATAGATCACACTCGCATAATTAGAATTCTCATTTGTGCATAGATTATGTTTGCACACTTTTTAAGTGAATTGTGCATAGATCACCTTTATCCTCCGGGTGTTTGCTTTTCTCCGTTGATTTCACACTCAAACCCTAGGGCATCTAGTGGTCGTGTGTGTCTAGCCTCCCGTTTGGGATTTGGTGTTCTTAGTTGGCCAGCCAACTTCGTTTTTGTTTTCACGTTTGTTTGGTGATTGTTGAAAGTGATTGATTGTGTTCCAAGCAGTTTGTTTTCCTCCGTTGAATTCCTCATTGTCTTGTTGAGATTAGATTACAATAGCTCATAAGCCTTTGTTTTCCTTCGATTTGGGAAACTGGTTTTAGTGACTCGGGAATTGTCTTGTGTGTGCATTGAGTGATTTAGCTTTTCGCTTAGTGTTGCTATCTCTCTAATTCATTTTAAAGAAGAACTTTTATGTCATTGAAAAAAGTAGAGCAAACTAGTATCTTTTGCATTAATAGTTAAAAGGAAAAGAGCATTTCGTCATTTTGTGCTTTC
>APFE030256834.1:0-10447 GCA_000404065.3 Pinus taeda
GACACTCCGTGTTGTTTGGCTGCTCGGTAGACAAGGTCAAGGAAAATTGTCATAAACTGTAATAGTAAACTAGATTTAATTATGTAAACATTTTTTGATAACCAAATTACAATTTATTTATTTATTTTTAACAATTTTGGTTGCTGTATTAAGTTCTGAAAAAGATGAGGGAGTTCAGTCTCCTTAAGTACATCGAGTGCCAATGGCTTACTTGATCAAGAGATTTACAAAAAGGAGCTATCTTCTTGATATTTTTCCTTCTATTTTTTCTACGAACTATTACATTGCAACTATAGCTTCTTATAAAAGTAAACAACAAAAGAAGACATTTGCAAAACATTTAGTTTATGACAATGTGGCGGATTTGTTTGGTAGTGGACTCTTCCGGCTGTTTGTCCACTCCATCCTACTTGGCACTCGAAGAACTGAATGCAACCGTGCTTTTCTTTTCCATCATGTACTGAAGGATAGAAATAGATTCTTCAACATGACAACAACGATTGGAGAGTTGGCGAAACTGCTCTTGTAGAGAGGAAACTCTGTGCAGGAAGAGGTCAATCTCAGCCCTGTATTTTTCGTTCATGAGGCGGTTCTAGTCTTCAATCCTTCGGTTCTGATCTTCTAGCCGATGATTCTGCTCTTCCAGTCTTGATTCTAAAAGCCTATGCTGCTCATCCAAGATGGACTGCTGAGTCCGGACCTCTTCGAGCTCTGCTTGCAGGTCTGCGCAATGCAGATAGTCTTCACTACGTGCCATATTTGCTGAAGAGTGATGGCTTGGAAAGGAGCAGTGAAAGTTGGGACAAGGGATGGGGTGAAATGCAAAAGGGCGCGTGGAAGCGGGAAGAATGGTGATGATGATAATAGGATACTCTGCCCAATCTGAGAGGTCAGGAGAAGAGTAGACCGGACTGGTTGTTTGGCAGGGCTCCTAAGCGAGAATGAAGGCGAGGAAGCAGCTGAGTAAACGCTACTGAGACAGATGATAAGAGGGGACTTGAAAAAGTTTAAAACAACAGTAACAAGGAGGAGTGGAAATGTTGAGCAGTGGAGCCGAAGGCCTGCGAAGAAGGAGGCAGGATGCGTTAGAAATGAAATAAAACACTATAAGACAGTAGATTACCAGGGATGATGTGGGCCGATCAGAGAGCTGGCTCATCAGGCTTCGAATCTTCAGCTCAAGAAAGAGACAGACAACGCGCACACAAAGAAAAATTCGACGCAAAGGAGCTGCAGAACAGGGGGGAGACTGATGGGTGCTGAGAGGTTGAAGGAGAGGGATTAAAATAGCATGGAGCGGGAGTGAACAGGTGACAGAAAGACAAGTCACGGGGGTAATGTTGGGTTGCAGAGGATCCAAGCATGGTCTGTTCCCAAATCTCATTCCGCCTTCAGTTGGAAAGCTGATGTTACTTAAGGGATATGGAGTTTGAGTCTCTGCGCTGGAACTGCAGAGATTCGTCCTAAAGGCTAGATGCGTCATACCTTCACGCGCTTCCTCAACAACGATGGGCAAGGTGTTGCTTTTAGGTGTTGTCCTCATGGAATGGGTTGAAAGCTTTCAACGGTGTTGCATCTGAGGGTGCCAATATGCCTTCCGCAGGCTTTGTTTGCTCTATCATCTGCCTCCTTATTTAGATTTTGGAGGATATGAAAGAACTGAATTTCTTCGAAATTTTTGAGGAGGAGCCTATTGCGATGAATGACTTGTTGTAAAATGGAGTTGGGTGAGCTCCGGTTCTGAATCATTAGGCGAATAGTAATTGAGGAGTCCCCAAATATCATAGCCTTTTTGATTCCCAAATTTCTCAATTGGGTGAGGCCTTGATATAAGGCTAGGGCCTCAGCACTATTGTTAGTTCTTTTGCCTAAGCTCCATTCATAGCTGAGAATAGGGTCCCCTTTTTCATCCAAGATAAGCCCTCCTGCTCCAGCTTGACCTGGATTTGATTTGGATGCTCTGTCGAAGAAGAGTGAGTGGCAATTGCTCCGCTGTACCCAAATCTAAAATTCATGTTCTGGAAGTCTAATTTCCCAAGCTCAGTTCTGTATTTGGTTCAGCCTGCCTTTCATTGAATTACCTTGGATTTGGTATTGCCTTTCCAGAATATAGCTGATGATGTTTCGTTCCTCCACTGTGAATTCTGTTGCTTGGATTTTCCCTGTTGTGTTTATTGTGATTGCTTCCTAGGCTAGGCTTTTCGCTTTGCTACATGTAGTTCGTACATTTGGGTTTTTATCTTGAATTTTTGTTTTGTTTCTGGACAACCATATTCTCCATAGCAGAGTATGAGGGAGAGTGTCCCAAACTTTTTTCGCCAAACTCCTCTGTTTTTCTCTCCAAGGGCAGCTTTTCTTCCCAACGTAGATTGTCTCGGCTATGCTTTGCTGGGGATTCCAAATTATGTTGCCAAGGGAGGATAGATGTCTCCAGCACTCGCTGGCAAAGGGAAACTCTACAAATAATTGATACATTGTTTCTTCAGCGTTGCAATAGTTAGGACATCTTGAGGGTCCATTGATCCCTCTTTTACTTAAGTTATCTGCTGTAAGGATTTTGCCTTTTAAAAGGAGCCATATAAATTTTTTTATCTTTGGAAGAGCTTCTGATCTCCAAGTAATTTTCCAATGATTCCACAGGGGCATCTGGAAAGTGCTATTGTAGATGTAATGGCGGCCTGATTTAAAGGTGTATCTTGAACCTGAGGGGTCCCAACAGAGACCGTCAACTTCATCTTTTTTGATAGGAGCCCTATTGTGGAGATGTTTTTTGAGGGCGTTGAGGTTGGCTTCTAGAGCAGCCGGGGTCTCAGGGAAGGCCCAGCCCGTCCATGCATGAGAACATGGATCCCATTTGGAAATTTGGTCAAGACTGTGAAGGCCTCTGCTGTTAAGAAAGAGGATGATGGGAATTGCATCCTCAATAGTATTCAAAGGGGGGAGCCCCATGATCCTATCTGAAGAAAAATTGATGCTCCCCCCCCCCAAGGACCTTCGAAGTGTTTTGTTTGAGGATATGAAGGGCTTTCTTACATAATCGCTAGATTTTGGAGGAGTCTCTGTTGGGTATGTTGGCGTCAATAAGCTTTTGTCTAGGAGAGTTGAGGTATTTGGTCTCCATAACTTGTTTCCACCAGGCTGCGGGACCAGTAATTAACCTCCAAACCATTTTCACCCCGAAGGCAAGGTTGAGGATTTTTGGGGCTCTAATTCCTAGGCCCCCTCTGTCTTGAGATTGGATTACATTTTTCCAATTTACCAAGTTGAACCTGCTCTTTTATTTCTTTCCCCCTTGCCACAAAAAATGTCAAAGGGCTACTTCCAATTTATGATGGAAAGTAGCAGGAGCCTGATAAAGAGTGAAGTGATAAATAGGGAGGGAAGTTATAGCTGACTTAAGAAGGATGAGTCTGCCTGCTGGATTGAGCCAGAGTGTTCCCCATTGCTGTATTTTCCTTTTTACTTTGTCAATGGTCTCATTCCAGGTCTCCGCCTTCAAAGGTCCGAGGCTCACAGGCATGCCTAAGTAAGAGAAATGTTCCCACTTCATTTTATATGTGACACCAAATATGCTAGCAATACTGTGGGCCACTTGGTTGGCTATATTCCAACCATAGAAATAGATTTTTTGATAATTAACAGCCCCTCCTGAGCAGTCCATATATTGATCAAGAAGGGTCTTGAAACGCCTTTCTATAGTGGTCGAAGATCCCCCAATCAAAAGAGTATCATCTGCGAATTGAGAGTGGTTGATGTTCTTGACTCCGTTTCCATATTTGATTCCGGTGATGAGGCCGACTCTTCTGTTGTGATCCAAGACTTTGCTGAAAGATTCTGCCATGAGAATGAAGAGGTAAGGGGATAGAGGTCAGCGTTGTCTAAGACCCCTAGAAGTTTGGAATGCTTCACATGGGCGACCATTGATCAGGGGGGATATCCAAGGTCCAGAAATACAGGCAGCTATGGTGTTAATAAAGGAGGAGTCAAAGCCCATCTTTTTTAGGACAGGGAATAAAAAGGAGTGTCTTAATCGATCAAAGGCATTGGCTAAATTGAGTTTTAGCACGAATCCTTTTTCTTGCCTGGAAAGGCTTGAATGAATGGCTTCTTGAACCAAGATTATGGAATCGTGAATCTGTCTATTAGATATAAATCCGCCTTGGTTTTCAGATATCAGAGTTGGGAGAAGAGGCTTGAGTCTTATGGCTAGAATTTTAGTAAAGATTTTGTAAGAGGAGTTGCATAGGGATATTGGCCGAAATCTGGAAAAAGAGGTGGGTCTATTCTCTTTGGGTATGAGAGCAAGGAAGGTGGAGCTGGTGAATCCTCCCATTTTCCTTCTTCTTTGCACCCCTCTGAGAATTTTTGTTAAATCCTTCTTAATCAGATGCCAGAATTCCCTATAGAAGCAGATGGGGAATCCATCTAGCCCAGGTGCCTTATCTGGTTGCAGAGTCCAGATTGTTCTTTTGATCTCCTCTTCATCAATTTCGCGGTTTAACATATCATTCAGATCCTTGGTGATGCCCTTAGGAAGATATTGAAGCAAATCTAAATAATCTTCCTCTCCATGGCTTTCGGTAAGAAGATCCCTGTAATGGGAGGTGGCTTCCTTTTTTATTTCTTCTTGATTGCTGTGCTTGTTTCCTTCGTTATCAATGATGGAGCTGACGCTATTCCTTATCTTCCAGGCAGTGGCTTGTTTTTGAAAATAGGCTGTGTTTTTATCCCCTCCCTACAACCATAATTGCCTGGATTTGGTCCTCCACTTAATTTCTTCCTCTCTGTTGACATACATAAGCTGTTCCTGTAGAGTGTATTCCTGAGTTTTGTATTGAGGGGAAAGTTCGTGGTCCTCTATCTGAGTTTGCACCTCTTCCAAGGCTTTCTTGACTTTCTTTTTTGTCTCCTCTGGCTCCTGATAACTGTCTTTGGCCCAATCTTTAAGAGCTCTCCTGACATTCTTGATTTTAGTCTCCCAAATATAGCTTGGTGACCCCTCTATATGTTGTCTCCAAACCATTTCGACAATCGCTCTAACTGGGGAATTTCGGGTCCATAATGGGCTGAATTTAAAGGGGATCGGTCCTAAAGGACGGTGAGATTCCAGCATAAGAGAAACAGGGACATGGTTGGAGGCAGAGGTGCTGAGAATGCTGGTGTAACCTGCAGCGAAGGTAGAGAGGAAGGATATGTTTACCAGAAATCTGTCCAGGCGCTCCATGATGTTGCCAGCTCCCATTCTTCGGTTGCTCCAAGTATATCTGCCAAATTACAAATTATTTAACTTCTATATTCATCTTAAGATTTACCACGCACCCACAAGGATCATTTCTTTTTTTTTGGCATATATTTATATTTAAAGAGATTTGATTCCTCTCAACTCTTGATAGATCGGAAATTAAAATGAATCTTGATTGGTTTAATTCACCCCTTTAAATAGACTATTGTGATGTCTCCATAAATTTTTTATTTTATTTTATTTGAAATACAAACAAATGAATGTTAATGGTCTCCACGTTAGTGTACTTGTGGCCTATGTCTGTATTTACTGCGCCGGTCCTCTCGAATGTTTTTCCGGCAACCAACCCAAGGTCTCCATCGGGATATTAAAGGCTCAGTCCTATTCCCTCTAGGTTCATCATCCTATTCTTACCTTGGGGCACTCCCACATTACCCTCCGTTCTACGAGTGATGATTTGGATTCACATTTGGTGTTTGCTATTGATTATGTGCTAGTTATCTGTACACTTGTGTAATTTTTTTATTGCTCCGCCCTGTGCATGGGACGAGCAGGCTCATCTCTCTACAGCCACCGTTCTTGGGATTGTCATCAGATCAACGGATGACTTGAGGTTTATGGATCAACGGTTCAACACTCTTCTCAGGATTATGCCAACCCTATCTCGTTGATATGCTGTTTCATTGTATTGGCGTTGGATTCATTCTACTCTTGTTTACTGTTGCTAGTTTACCTCGGCCTGCTCTGCTATTTTTCCATGACCCGAAACGAGTTAAACGCTTTGGGAAGCATACTATGGCGATGACTCAACTTGGTGAAGCCTGGGTAAGTGTACAAGTTTATCTTTTTCTTTTGTTTGACTACTGAAACTTTCAGACAATGAATTTTTCTCCTTGACAAATAACTTTCTAACCCTATTTATTTGTTGGTTCCCTACAGTTCTTATGATTGAAGGACCCTTTTCCAAGATTAGGGAGTTGTTCGTTGTTGTTGCATGGTCAACATCTACCAAATCCATGGCCAGCATCTCGGGTAAGGGGTTACCCCTAAATGAGGGTTTTTCCAACTGAGTTTAACTCGTCTTCATAATTGGACAGGATTTTCTTGTTTCCTACTAAATTTCTATGCTCGTCTCCTAGATTACTTGTAGCCTACTAAGTTTGTAAAAAATGATGTAATATAACAGTTGTGTGCTGTAGTAATTTGAACCCCTGGTGTGACGTTCACGTCGAGGGTTTGTTTCAATATGGGTTCGGACAGTGACTGTTTTAGTGAATTTATGCATTTAAATTGGCCAGGGTTTTGACCCATGGCGCACCTGGTTATTTCTGTATTTTGATGTATTTTAGAACTGTTCCTCCAGGTCTCGCTTGAGGGACGTAGTCATATTCTCCAGTTAGATTAATGTCTTCCTTTATGTATCCATTCACATGTTTAAACATGCATATTGTTCAATGGTGTTGAACTGGTTGACTATCGTCCATGCTATGGCTGTTATATATATATAGTTTTTTTTTTCCCCTCAGGTGTTTCCTTAAATTTTAATTTCTTGTTCAAGAGGTAAAAGAAATCGACTATACAACCTCTATCAAATTATCTGTTCCTCCAATTTATGGGATGTCAAGGGTTCCAAAGAATACGCTCCATTCGACACTTATACCCCTCCTAGTCTTACTGCTATCAGAGCATTTTCTACAGGTCTATGCCTTCCTACTTGAATTTTCCTGTTTTCACCATTAACCTAGATTCGACAGGGCATAGCTCTGCGTACTGACTACTCCTTGTCTTTGCAGATAGCAGAATTTGTTTTTTTTAAGAGTGTCGCCATTGTTTGAGGGTTTCTCCGATTGTGGTTATAAGAAATACAATCAGATCAACTGAATTTTATTTACAGTCATAAATGTCTAATGGTTCGTTTGTTCTTGGAGGGAATGTCTTACTTAACTTAGTATAGCAACTTATTCTTTCTTTCAAAATACTACACTATAGTAGTTTTCTACCATGCTCATGTGGTTCAGGTTGTTGCCAGTTCGACACACCCCCCCAAGGATGGGGTGCCCTATGTTTTGTGCACTAGTACTGTCTGTATAATTCTATCATGTGTATGCAAGGCTTCATACATCTCCTTGTTTTCCTTTCCCTTGGCGTTAAGCCCTACATTCTAAGTTGTAGCCTTTACATGCCATCTTTCCTCAATGGAGGAAAGAAAACATTTCTGCCAGGTCATTTCACTAACTTTGCCTTTATGAATTCCCTTGACAATCTGGAACACCGCGTGGCCCATTCATTTTATGACCTTAGGGTTATGCTATAGTGACACTGTTATGGACCGATTCTTCCAACACCTATGAGGGTTCCAGCTGTGCATCCCTCTCTCGTTTTCTTGTTTGAATACAGTTAACAATTAAACACTCTGGTCACCATTACTAATTGAGTTACTGTTTTGTGCTTTTTTTGAGAGTTATACTACACAAGAACTTGCTGTTACAAATCTCAAATTTAAAAATAACACATAACTTAATTAAGCACTTCAATGGTAATTCTCGTACCTGTCTGTTCAATGTTCTAGCCCGAGTGCAAACAAGTTGCTCACCTCTGCTTCCTGTACCGTGGTACACTGTACTTTTTACAGAAGAAAGACTTCCTCTTGCCTCCTTCTTCCAGTTTTCCTCCCAACCTCAAGATTCGTCTTTCGGGACCAGAATCTCTCCCCCGTGCTCACTTGTAGGATCGCTGTCCTCGACAAGATATCTGCACTTTGTGCCTGGCTATCTGGTCCTAACCAGACTTAGCCATCTATCTTTTCTCTTTTTCCTTTGCCTGTCCTCATAGCGCAGACTAACCTCTTTCCTCCCCTTTTCCTCACGAAGCCTTCCCAATCAGGGGAGATGGTTAGGGTTGCAGTTCACTACAACTGTTTTCCCCAACTTCACTCTCAAAAGTTGCCAACATTTTTTCCAAGAAAAACATTTCTTATTTATTAAAGAAATAATAAAATATTATTAAATTTCCAAAACAGTTAGTAATGTCATATTAAGTTTTTCAACCATAGTAAAATCAAATATTTACATTTTTCCTGGGGCCATCTCCCCCTCCTAAAATTAGACATCGTCCCAGTGTCTGTTGACCAAGAACAACTCCAGATAAGCTTTCTTCATGAGCTCCTCATCCTCCCAGGTGGCCTCATCAGGCCCAAAGTGTTGTCATTGCACTTTAACTTGGGTAATAGCTCGCTTCCGCAACTGTACTTCTCTCCGGTCGAGAATGCTCATCGGCTCGACCAAGACTTCTCCTTCCAGTTTGACCTGAATATCCTGCCATCTGATCACATGTTTAGGGTCATAAACTTATTTTTTTAGCACAGAGACATGGAAAACATTGTGGACCCGGATGTGACTTGGTAGGGTGAGCTGGTAAGCCACCGACCCAATCCTTGCCAAGACCTGGAATGGTCGACAATATCGAGGCGCCAACTTGGCACACCCACTCCATTGCAGTGTGCTCCTCCTTGCTTGAATTCTCACATATACATGGTCACTGACTTGGTATTCTTTAAACCTCCTCTTCCGGTCAGCAAAGTTCTTTTGTCTATCCTGAGCAGCTTTTAAATTGGATGATACTTTTTTGACCATTTCCTCCATATCCTTAAGCATTTCTAGCCCCAACCTTAATTTGTCTTCAGGTCCACCCCAACTTGAGGGTGTGCGGCATTTCCGCCCATACAAGACCTCAAAGGGGCTCATTTGTAAGGAAGTATGATAGCCATTATTATATGCAAACTCAACCAAGTGCAAATACTCCTCCCACTGAGTTGGTTGCTGCATTACATAGGCCCTTAACATGTCTTCTACCACCTGGTTCACCCGTTCTGTTTGTCAGTTGGTCTGGGGGTGATATGCTGTATTGAAGTTCAGCTGTGTCCCTCATTCTGCAAATAATGTCTTCCAAAAGACAGATGTGAATTTCACATCGCGGTCTGAGATTATCGTCTTCGATAGCCCATGCAATTTGAACACATTTTTCATGAAGATATGGGCAATTTGTACAGCTCTGTAGGTGGATTGCACAGGTATAAAATTTGTCGCTTTACTCAATTTGTCCACGACCACCATAATAGAGTCGTTATTCTTCTTGGTCTTAGGCAACCCTATTATAAACAAAAACACCTTTGGAGTTTCGTCCAAGAAAAGTAGCTGATATACTTGTACAAGTATTATGTTAATATAGGATATTGATATTAGTAGTAGAGGTCGAATGATTGTGGACAAATAAGTTAAAATTGTGTGATTTGTTTGGAATAAACTAGAGTCAGTACCATATTGTAATGAGAGTCACACATTGTATTTGGAAGAAACTCTATATGTTATGATTTGATTTGATGTATTGGTCCTTGAAGAGATGAGCTTGTACATGGTATCTCCATGAGATGGAAAGTGTTGTATATACCCATATCTATAACATGAAAGGGTTATGTTGTTGTAAGACCTAGAAAGGCATGTATACCCCTTTATGATATATTCCTTGGTGACTTGATAGCTTGTCTAGTTTAGTTCAATAGCCTCTATTAGGGAGTTCTTTAACACTCAGAGGAGTAAACCATGTGTTGGTTGGACGTTCTATGAATAGACGATCTGTCAGGTATAGACTCTTGGAAGTGAACTTTTACATTCAAAGGGGAGTTCATCAAGAAATTGACTGAATCATGTACATGAGGGGACATCCTACTAGACCAATGATTACAAACATTAGGCACCCATGCATGAATGATCAATGTATGAATTGAAAGCACTAGATTGGACCATAGGCCAACTTTATTGATTAGGAGGTTCTTGAGTTTGTAGTGAAGCATGTGTTACAAAGAAGATGTAGATTAAGTTTAAGATAAGTAGTTGTTAAGGGGTAGCGTTAAAGTATGTAATTCCTGCTTTTCCTAGGTATGATCATGTTTATGGATTATTGAGATTATTGATCATTATGAGGTCAAGTTGGTTGTCCACGAAAAGGAGTTTGTTTCTTGTTTGTAGGAGGTTGTTGGAACTAGTTGGATGTGAGATATTCACTCCAAGAAGATAATTCCTAAATTGGTATCTTGTTGAGATATTGTTTCAATTGGTATCTAGTTGGTTGAGGTAGTGAAACTATCTTAAATATAAGTTTTTTATATTTATATATATCATAACCTTAAATTTAATATAGCACTCTTCA
>APFE030256834.1:10527-26298 GCA_000404065.3 Pinus taeda
TTTATATATATTATAACCTTGAATTAATAAAATACTCTTCACAATTTTCTTTTATGTATAATAAAATCTACTCTTCCACGTAACCGTATAAATACTAGAAAAAGAAAACAAAACTCTAAATCACCCCTAGAAAAAGAAAAGAAAACTCTAAATCACCCTCTAAAAGTTTCAATTTCATATAACAAAGAAATTCACCTCTATTTCAACATTAGTAACCTAAACATGATGTCTTAAAAAAAATCCCAACCTTTTCTTTACATCATCCTTTTGATAAAACTTTCAATCACCACACCCAAATATTAAATCCTGATATCCTTTAATGCCAAGGACACTAAAAAATCTATCAATGCTATTTGAATTTTGTAATCACTTGTAAAACCATATGACCGGATGCACTTTACACAGACAACTTTAAAATCCGTTGTATATGCAGTGGACATGAAAAGAACCTTAATAAACTTGTATTAGTTTTCGTTGGAATTTAATTATGTGGGAATCAATCCAGAAACTGTTCATATCATACCTTATCATGTTACCGTTGAAGGATGGAGATATTGTGGTGGGTAGAATGGCAAGTGAGTGTTAAGAAGTCAAATAATTTTGGATTTCATTATGTATTCTTTATGTGAATAGTGTGCGCGGTGTCTTTTGGAAATCTCGACCTTTCCATGTCTCGATTCGTGATATTGTAGTAGGTAGAATGGCAAGTCACTTCTGAGAAGTCAAATAATTTGGGATTTTAGAATTGTGTTTTCGAGTGAATGGTCTTTTCATAAGCATATGAAACCTTTTTAACTTTTTTATGCATAATTAAGGTTCATTCTCACGGCAAGTTTATAGGATTAGGACAACTTTTTAAACAAGTTAAATGAAATTGCATTTGTTTGAATAATTATACACATAATTGAGTTTAGTTGGTTTTTATAAAATTAATTTTGTCTATATAAATTTTTTTTGGTTAATGAAATTAATTATACAAATTAAAAGAATATAGTTATTTTGAAGATAATCTTAATCTTTGATTTATATATATTATAGAATATTCTATAAAATTAAATATCTACTATTCACTTAATAATTAAATCAAATTTTTTGAAATTTTATTTTAAATTAAACATGCTTTGAAATGCTTATTAATAATTAAATTAAAATTTAAAAAAACAATCTAACCACTTAAAACAAAGATTTTCTAAAATTATCTTAATCTCTTACCAAATCTAATAATATATAGACTTAATTATCTAATAATATTATAGACTTAATTAGACATGCATGTCCCCACGAGAATAGGGCCGTATGTCTAAGAAGGATCAGGATTTTAAAGCAAGTGGGAGCAACCTAGACAGATCAGCAGGCGGCAGAGATGACTTGAACGTAGAAAAACCATATTTGAAGGAGATAAACAAAAAGCGGGAATTACGCTGAGTGGACGATGCATCGAAATGGCGGACCTTCATATTGTGGGTCAAGTAAGAGCTCAAACACCCCCTGCATCATTCCCTTTTCAAGCTGAAAGTTACACGTGTAATGCACGATAAGAGAGTTTAGGAATCGGTGCTATATTTGCTTTCATATTCAATTTAAATTTTGCATTCAATTTCTGGTTACTTTAATAATTTTCAGTGCCACTTTCTTTTAAGAACGCATTTAGTTTTGGGATTAATACATTAACACGTTTATTCAGTTTGGAAGTCTTTACCTTCCATTATAGTTTTATTCAGGTTGGATGTCTTTACCTTCCATTATAGTTTTAAATTGGATTGGTTTTTTTGTCCAAATGCATTGTAGCCGGCCAATATTCGACATCTTGGATTCCGTCTTCTCCAATTTTCTCCAATGCAAACAGACTATCTCATCTCCAATGCAAACAAACTATCTCACTGGATTGTAACTGTGGGATCCATTTGCAAGAGTCTCACCCTAGCTTGGCGTGTGGTCCATGTATCATATTATTGTGTACATTGTTTTGTTATATAAATTTTATTTAGAGTAAAGTGTTTTTATTTAATAATTTATATGGAATTTACATACGGCCAATTTAATATAAAATTTTATTTATGGAGATGTAAGGTAAAAAAAAATTATAAATATATTTATATGTGGTTTTAATATATTGAATTTAGGTTAAAAATAATAAAGAACCCAAAAGAGATTGTAAGAACTTAAATAATAAAATAATAAATCCAAATTTGTTATAATGTAATTTGTTTTTATTAATAAAATCAACGAATAATTTAATTTAAATATTATAAATTTCATTTTTTCAAGCTCTATTTAATTACAAATTTAATAATCCAAAAATATTTAAGTAAAAAATTTAAGAACCAAATATAAATAATCATTTGAAAATATAAAAAATTAAAATTTACCTTTATAAAACATAATTAAATTTATTATAAATTTAAAAAAATAATAATAAATATTTAAGTTACAATACACAATAATAAAATGAAAATACAAGACATTAAATTAAAATATTCAACTTCTGGTGTCTTTAACTTTGCTTTTGGACATTAAATTAAAATAGTCAGCGTCTAGTGTCTTTTTCAGAAAACGAAAAATCAAAATTTTATAAACTGAAAGTATATGATCAGCTTCAGGAAGAAGCGATATTACATGACTGAAATGTGAACATTGAAAAAACCCAGGCTCGGATGGAGGAGAACCGAAGGCCTGTAAAAGAAGCTGGATACAGATTTGCTGTGAAAGCCAGCACTCATGCGCCTTCATGAACAGGGAATTATCCTCACAAGGCAGAAAATTGTCTTGTAAGCACAAGAATACTACAAATAATTGAAAGAGATCCAACATTTAAAGATGCAAACCTCGCTATGGAGATATGAGAAATAACAGATAAACCAGGCTCAGAATTAGAAGTCTGATCCCAAATCAAAAAGCAAGGAAACTTCGGCTTGAATCATCCTTCTGAATTACTAACTTGCCATAAGCACAAAAGAGAGCTCCGAACCCTTCTCTACCTCAAATCAAAAGAAGAATCCTAGGCATATGTTGAGTCTTTTTGTACCGGCCGAGATTCCCACAAAGTAGAAACAACAGAAATTCCAGAATCCAATAAACTTACATGTTAATATGATGAGAACTCAGCGGACCAGAAGATGAGAAAAATAAAAGGCGGAGATGAGGCAGATCATATCTGCCCTTCGATCCTTTATCTGCTCTATGCAATGGAGGCATAAGAACTGAACAGGAAACCCCGACTTTTAGCAGAAATGGGGAAAAAAAGCATGAGGATAGAACTTTGAAGAAAAAACTGAACGTGATGAACGGGGAAAAAACCATAGTCTCAGGAAACGTAAGGAGACATGTTCGAGGGCATAACGAGGACGACATGAAACCAATGAAACAGAGAAATGTTCCTACAGCAGGGAGAAAAAGGGGAGAAACGAACAGCAAAGAAGAATTTTTTAGACAGGAGAAAAACTGCCGAGAACAGGCAGAGAGAAAGATGGAGAAAACAAAGAGCTGGAGGGGACCCCAAAAATAACTAGAGGAATAAGAAGCATTGTTATGACAGATGAAAGAGCAGGAGGCTCAGAGGTAGGATGCTTTGATAAAACAGAGAAGAGCGGACACCGGCCTGTTCGTGTCTTGGAAGATGGAGGAGTTCCTCCATTTCCAAATGAGCCAACAGGAGTGTGTGAAGAGGGATCTCCGAATATCAGACTGGCCACTCCACCAGAAAATTGCTTCCTGTACAGAAGAGAAGGATATAAGAGGGAAGCCGAAAGAGAGGGAGAGATCATGCCAAATGGATGAGGAGATTTGGCACGAGAAGAAGAGGTGAAAATTTGATTCAGAGGCCATGAGGCATAAAGGGCAGCGCCCCGGCCCCGACCATCCTTTCCTCTGAAGCACATCCCAGGTAAGGTTTTTGTTGCTGAAGACGAGCCAAAGGAACAGGACCATTTTGAGAGGGCAGGAAACTTTCCAGAGGGACATCGGGAAGATTATGGGGGGATGGGAGGGGGGGGGAGTGATGGCAACATAAATATTTTTAACAGAGATGGGGAGGGGGGTGTTCGGGAGGGCCCATACCAGCGCATCCTTTGCTGCACGGTGGATGGGCCTGTTTGAGAGGCCATGTTCAAAGGAGGTCCAGAGAGGGGAGAGGGGGGGCGGGAGGTGGAGATCAGAGGCAGATTTCCAAGCAGGGGAAAGATTTGACCAGGAGGTGATTAACTTGTCCCAAGTGAAGATTCCTTTATTTTGGAGATAGATGGTCAGGGAGGGAGGGAAGGAAGATGGACCATTTAGAATGCTGTCGATGCCAATGAGAATGCTGGTCCCTGTGTGGATTTTCCATCTCAGATTTTCCATGAAGAAGTGTTGGAGCTTTCTGAAGCCCAACCAGATAGCAGATCCATACTTCTTTCCCAAGGTATTCCTTCTATACCAGAATGTGATGTCTTTCCCTTTGAGGTATTTTCTGTTGATGAGGAGGCTCCATGGGCCACTCCCGAAGATCCCCCTGTGTAATGATTTGTAGATGAGGGCCCTTCCAAAGATTTTTAAATTTAGAAGACCCCAGCCGCCATCTTTCCTGGGTTTTGATAAATCCTCCATCCTGACAAGGTGGATTTTTGATTGAAAGGAGTGGCCACCCCATAAAAAGTTTGCTGCAAGTGAGCACATTTTGTTGGTTGTGGATGAAGGAAGAAGGTAAAGGTGGGCCCAGTAGACCGCAAGCTGAGACAGCACTGATTGCACTAAGATGAATCTGCCAGCCAGGGAGAGGAATCGCCATTCCCAACCCGAGATCCTGTAGTAGAAGCGGTCAATGAGCCATGACCAGTCCTGTTTTCTGTAGTTCTTTGCTTTTAGATTGAAGCCAAGGTATTTAATGCCATTGTCAATTGACTCCAGGGAGCAGCCAAGCAAAGAAGCAGTCCAGGAAATGAGGTCTTCATTCACGTTGTTGTGGAACAGCTTGGATTTATCCCCATTAATAAGAATGCCAGAGGCTGATTGGAATTTCATTAGAATATTGTGAATACATGCCCAAGATTTTTTGCACAGCATGGCAAAAATGAGAATATCATCTACAAACAGGTTGTGGGAGAGGTGGATGTCCTTGCAGATTTTGACCGGCCTGATTTCCTTTTCCTGGACCGCCTTTATTATTTGCAGGCTGAGAGAGTTCATGACAAGGATGAAGAGCAGGGGGGAGAGAGGGCATCCCTGACGCAACCCTCTCTCCGCTTTGAAGAAGGGGGAAGGAATTCCATTAATGATTACTGAGAAATGCACATTTTCCACACACGCCATTACCCATTCGATTCCCTTAGATCTTAGGCCGATTTTTGCCAGCAAGATGCGTAGGAAGCCCCAGTCCACGCAGTCAAAAGCTTTTTTGAGGTCGATTTTATAAATTGCCGCCTCAGTCTTGTTCTTCGCCATAGTGTATAGGCACTCCTGAGTCATAGCCACGACGTCCCAGATGTTCCTATCTTTCAGGAAAGCATGCTGGTTGCAGGAGATAAATTGGTTCAAAACAGGCTTTAGTCTATCCGCGATAATTTTGGAAATAATTTTATAAAGAGTGTTGCATAACGAGATTGGGCGGAAATCGTGGAGGGAGGCGGTTTTCTTTTTCTTAGGAATCAGAGCGATGAACGTGGAAGAAAGAGAACTATGGATATTGCCCGACATACGGGAAGCCTCAACCGTGCGCAGGAGGTCCCCTTTGAAGAGGTCATAGAAGTGGATAAAAAATTCAATTGGCCAACCGTCCGGCCCCGGGCTTCTGTCCTTGTTGGAAGCTTTCATTGCAGAGAGAAGCTCGTCCTCGGTGGCGGGTTTAATGAAGGCTTCATATGCCTGGGAATCAAACATAGTAGGAACAGGATCCGCTGCCCAAAACATGTCGTTGGGGCTGCTGTACCCGCGCTTATAATGGAGATGAAAGAAGGCAGAGGCTTCATTTGAGATTTCCTCCTGTGTGGAAAGAATGTTCCCCCCACTGTCCCGGATGTTCCAGATGGTATTGATTTTCCGCCTGGCATTGGCAAAGGAATGAAAAAATTTTGAGTTTCGGTCACCTTCCCTGAGCCAGAGCGCTCTGCTCTTTAATCGCCACATGGTTTCTTCCTTGAGAAGAAGTTCATTTTTCCTGGCAGTAAGTTCCCTGATTTTATTCTTTTTTTCGAATGGCATGGTGTTCCAGGAGGATGTCGATAGAAGAGATTCCAGGTCCGCATTTACGGAGGAGAGGGCTCGGCGGTCAGATTTGATTTTGAGAGACTGCCATTCCTTTGCAGCGATGCGCATGGCGTGGAGTTTTTCTCTGAAAGTTGAGAACAGAGCCGCGCTTGAGGCCTGAGATTCCACCCATTTGCTGGTGATTAGAGAGATAAAATCCGGATCGTTCAGGAAAACTCTGTTAAATTTGAAAGAGTAACCCTTTTTAAAAGCCGAGTCCCGCCATTCCAGGATGATTGGTCTATGATCCGATGAGAATTCGTTTGCAACATAAGAGGAAGGCAGACCGCATTTGTCAATGATGTCTGAGCGAATGATAAATCAGTCGATTCTCTTGGCTTTGTATGAGGGGCCAAATCTGCCATTATCCCAGGTCGGAGATAAGGGGTCCGGGGCTATATCCACGAGGTTCCGCCGCATCATTTCAGCCCTTAACCGGTCGCCCATACTGTCAGACATCCCACATGTACCCCAGCGTTCCTCAGCACTGAGAGTGAGGTTTAAATCTCCTGCTATGATCAGAGATTCCATAGATAGAATTTCTGAGGCAAAGAGCTTTTCCCAGAAGGGAAACCTGTTCCTGCATGGTCCGTAAATATTCAGAAGATTTAACTTGAAGTTAAAACCCCTGTAGGATGCCGAGATTAGTATCCCTGCACAACATTTGAAAGCCAGCGCCTTGACCCATACTGGATCCCACATGACGGCAAGACCGCCGGATTGTCCATTTGCTCCAGTTGCTACCAAAAACCAGGATGGAGCTTCTAGTGTCTTTGAACTTTGTTTTTTAACATTATATTGATGAAAACCAGATTAAGAACAACAATTCACTAAGTTCAAGAAGGCATGGAGAATTTTGTGTTCAATGTTTATCTTAATTTGATATCATTTCTACTAAAACACAAAATTGAAACAAATACAAAATCGAAAGTTTAATTTTATCAGTTTACCCAAACATAAAATTAAAATAATTCAGAGTTCTCTTTAGTGAGGAGCATCCAACAGAAATCTCAACTCATTGAAACAAATTAATTCTAAACAAACATTTAGAAAAGTTTTAGTTAACTTCAAAAAAGTTTCCGCTGATTTCATGTGAATAGTCGAAATTCATTGAAACAATTTACTTCTAAACAAACATTTAGAACAAATTCAATGAGGATGCAAAGTCTGCGAGCAGCATTATGATTTTAGAGCTAAATAAAGTGTTAGAATCTAATCCTTTGTTCCCCGACAAACTCATATTGCCGGCCTTCAAAGCCATCATATCTTTTGAAGAATAGCATTCACTCTCAATAGAAATGAAACTATCTTTATTCTTGCCTTTTAGGAAAACTTGCGAAGAGAAGTAGGAAAACTTGTGAAGAGAAGTACAAAAACACACGAGCCAAAAACAAAGCTCTAGTAAAGCTCATGTCTAATTTAATACTATAAAGTTAATTGATCAAGTATGATATTATTAAATAACTTATCATGGCCTGATAGTAAGAGCTCAAGCATTTAGATTGTATATAAAAAAATTCAGTTATTATTAAAATTTAATAAAATTGAATATATGAGGTTAAATTATAAGAAAGATGTAAAAATTTTTAGATCAACTACAGACTAATAAGAATAAAACAGTGAATTATGATATAACAACAATCAAACAAAAAATTATGATATAATCGGCCTAGTATAATAAACTATTTAAAATAATAAAGAAAATATACATATAAGTACGATTAGATTTATAATTATTTTACATTACATTTTAATTAATTTTTTGAATTTGATAATATTATGTAAATAATAAATACTCATTTACTATTATTTATTATTATTTAAAATATTAAATTTAATATATATATCAAATATTTACTTAAAGTATATAGTATATATTTCAAAAATTTATAAATTATAACAAGTATTTTATTTAAAATAGAAGTTAAAAGTCTAACAATTTCACTAAAAGTAATACGATAACTTACAGTTAAACAATATAAAAATGCATAAATTAAATAAATAAGATGAAATGATTTGAAATAATAAACAAAAAAATAATATTATCTATATTTGAGGCATTATTCAAAAGATAAAAACTTTTGAGATTGATTATAATGAGTATTATTGATTATGAAGTTGTTTTTAATGTGTTTTTAAGAATTTTTTATGCCCGGATTTAACGGAAAAAAATTGCGGTGAAATATTGGTTTGTGTTATTTAAACTAGTTTTTTTACTATATATGAATTTAGCACCCTAAAAATCCCTTAGGGCACTTTGATTGTGCAGGAGTTACCCATCAAGCTTGTGATTTCAATAAATCCTACCAGATTTTAGAGAAACTAGACTAGAAAAACTTCCAAAAAAATCTCATTAAAGACAAATCAGTTGATTACATTATTATTATTTCAACAATTTCCATTATCTAAGTTATTAACAATTTATATTATATAAAAAATTTGAGGTGAGTAAATTTCAAATTAAAATGACCATATTAATCTTAAATATATTTAGCATATATAAAATGACTAGAATAATTAGATGTTTAACAAATTTTGTGTGCTACCAACAATTGTAACCAACCTAGATCTATTTAACCCTAGATCTATCAAGTTCTAAGAAACATCAAATTTCTCAAAGTGCAAACATTTCCTCAAATTTTACACTAAAAAAACTTTACATCTTGAAAAATTTGACCCCTCTAAATATTTAATAAATCCATTTAAACTAATTAAAATTACAAAAATATGATAAATTAAAACGTATAAAGAAAAAACACAATAACCCAACTAAACTCAATTATGTGTATAATTATTCAAACAAATTAAAAAATTTGACCCCTCTAAATATTTAATAAATCCACCTAAACTAATTAAAATTAAAAAATATAATAAATTAAAACGTATAAAGAAAAAAACACAAAAACCTAACTAAACTCAATTATGTGTATAATTATTCAAACAAATTCAATTTTAAACTTGCCGTGAGGATGAAGTTTAATTATGCATAGAAAGGTTTCATATGCTTATGAAAAGACCATTCACTCGAAAACACAATTCAAATAATGCTTAAAAGTTAAATTTTGACATATGTAGTCATCATCACATCATTTTACTCTAGCAGTTCCGCCGTTTTTTAAGTTGACTCCAAAGGGCCAATCTCACCATGGCATCATAGGTTTTCCCATAGGATTTGGGGCTTCCAAAAGACACACTATACACGCAAAGAATACATAATGAAATCCCAAATTATTTGACTTCTTAGAAGTGACTTGCCCTTCTACCTACTACAATATCACGAATCGAGATATGGAAAGGTCGAGATTTCCAAAAGACACCGCGCACACTATTCACATAAAGAATACATAATGAAATCCAAAATTATTTGACTTCTTAACACTGACTTCTACCGACCCACCACGAAGAATTAAAACAAGTTTATTAAGGTTCTTTCATGTCCACTACATATACAATGGATTTTAAAGTTGTCCATGTAAACTGCATCCGGTCATATGGTTTTACAAGTGATTACAAAATTCAGATAGCATTGATACAGAAAAGTAGATTTTTTTAATGTTCTTGGCATTAAAGGATAACTAGATTTAATCATTGGGTGTGGTGATGGAAAGTTTTATCAAAAGGATGATATAAAGAAAAGGTTTCAATTTTTTTTTTAAAACACCATGTTTAGGTTATTAATGTTGAAATATTAGTGATTTTTTTGTTATATGAAATTAAAATTTCTAGAGGGTGATTTAGAGTTTTCTTTTCTCTTTCTAGTTTCTATATGGTTATGTGGAAATGTAGATTTTATTATACGCAAAAAAAAATTGTAATAGAGTTTCTTTTTCTCTTTCTAGTATCTATATGGTTATGTGGAAGAGAAGATTTTATTATACACAAAAAAATTGTGAAGAGTGCTATATTAAATTTAAGGTTATGATATATATAAATATAAAAAACTTATATTTAAGATAGTTTCACTACCTTAATCAACAAGATACTAATTGAAACAATATCTCAATAACATACCAATCTAGGAATTATCTTGTGGGAGTGAATATCTCATATCCAACTAGTTCCAACAACCTCCTACAAACAAGAAACAAACTCCTTTTTGTGGACAACCAAATTGACCTAATAATGATCAATAATCTTAATAATCCATAAACATGATCATACCTAGGAAAAGTAGGAATTACATACTTTAACACTCCCCCTTAACAACTACTTATCTTAAACTTAATCTACATCTTCTTTGTAACACATGCTTCACTACAAACTCAAGAACCTCCTAACCAATAAAGTCGGCCTATGGTCCAATCTAGTGCTTTCAATTCATACATTGATCATTCGTGCATGGGTGCATAACCTTTGTAATCATTGGTCTAGTAGGATGTCCCTTCATGTACACGATTCAATCAATTTCTTGATGAACTCCCCTTTGAATGTAAAAATTCACTTCTGAGAGTCTATAACTGACAGATTGTCTATTCATAAATCATCCAACCAAAACATGATTTACTCCTCTGAGTGTTAAATAACTCCCTAATAGATGCTATTGAACTAAACTAGACAAGCTATCAAGTCACCAAGGAATATATCATAAAGGGGTATACATGCCTTTCTAGGTCTTACAACAACATAACCCTTTCATGTTATAGATATGGGTACATACAACACTTTCCATCTCATGGAGATACCATGTACAAGCTCATCTCTTCAAGGACCAATACATCAAATCAAATCATAACATATAGACTTTCTTCCAGATACAATGTGTGACTCTCATTACAATATGGTATTGACTCTAGTTTATTCCAAACAAATCACACAATTTTAACTTTTTTGTCCACAATCATTCAACCTCTACTACTAATATCAATATCCTATATTAACATAACACTTGTACAAGTACTATCACCTACTTTGCTTGGACCAAACTCCAAAGGTGTTTTTGTTGTATGTACAACCTCTCTACCCTCCCTACTGCAAAATCTCCATTACAAGAATTTAGCTTGGAATCAACACTTGGATTTCTCAAATGAAAACAATGGAACATGTTTCCTTCTCAAAAAATGTCCATGCTCCTCCCTTCAAAACTTGTTTTCTCTTATTTGTAATTTTTTAGATATAGTTAACTCAGTAAATGGATTATGTGATGGAGGACACAAAAACTCTTTTCATACCACAAAATTTATTTGGATCATTGATATTTCGTCCTTGACTTGATTCACCACTAAATTCATTCTATGAGATATATTTTCAATTTTATTAACTTTCTAGAAGTTCCTTGACCTTTTTCGACCTTTAAATGGAAATCCTAAACAAAACCATAAGAAAAACACTTAAAATCACATGAGGTGCACACGTAATCCAAAGAAATTCACATTTAGGCCACAACTGCAGGGACAATAAATAGCTCCCTGCATCCATAGCCACAACCTTTCCATTGGGTTTCCAAAAACTGAGATCCTACAACTTCTCTATGTTGGTATTACTACAAGGAATTGTGGCAAAGCATGCATAAATTGACATCAACATTGCATCAAACTTGTAGCTTAGCCTCAAGATTATGTTTTGGCCAATATGACAGACTTCCACACACAACTTTACATCATGACAAAATTTACATGACTCAGTATGACTCAATGCAATGCAATAAAGTCATAGTTACATGGCATGAATCAAAAGACATCAACCTCACAGCTCAACTCAAGGAGTGGGCTTAATACATCATGGCAACATTCTAGAAACAATATGACATCATGATAACCTTCGGCAAGACACATCTAGGACCCAATACATGGCATATGAATAATAGATACATGACATACATCAGGTGACATCAATGGAAATACATACATGCCAACAGGTGAAGCTAGCTACATTGGATTGGGCTTGTGATCTCTATGAGCTCTATTATGCTTAATGAATACCCTCTCCTCTTAAAACCCACGGCTTTTAGCAATGAATCTAGATATAAATAGGTAGGACAACGGTAATGACAGGAGTTGATTATTGATTGGGTGAACAACTGTAAATAATGTAAGTAAATAATATAGAAAATGGAGAGTCATCAGGAGATGAAACTCAACAGTCACTCCCTCATGTATATAATAATGAAAAACCTAAATGATTATAGTATCTCATTTTGAGGAGTTTCCTCCTAGCTTGACATGGTATCAGAGCTACCTCCATTTTTGGCATTCCAGTCTACTCTTGTAACTCCCTTCTGCCTATGTTATGGCTATTTTGTAGAATTGACACATCTGTCATTGCTCTGAGGCCCAAACCCATCTTCCATACACTGTCATATGCATTTTTCTATTGTATGTCAGTTGGAGCAGTGTTTCAAATTTTTTGTGAAACGAAGCATCAAAGCTTTCTGCAGTTGTATAGGAAATTGGTAGCAGAGAGGATGTTCGTGAAGCTCGCATAGGAGAGCACCAACTTCCTACAGGCAGAGGCAACGAAGTGGGCATATTGTACGACGACGACCTCAAGCCCATGACAGTTTTCGTTTTAATACAATGTTGGTTATTCCTGCAATGCATTGAACTTCTTGTATGCTATTCATTCCTACAATGTGTTGGTTCATAAACCCTCTCTCCTGAAATATGTGTGTGAAATTTTGATGGTTTTGAGGGCATTGAAATACAGTGCATTGAATACTGTGTTGAATGTTGTGAATAATATTGTTGTATGTGGAAGTTGTGCCTGTGACTTGAATTCATTCTTTTTAACGCTGCACGTTGTCCTTACTCCCATAATCAGACTCCATACACTATGACTACTCAACCCACAGTTTTTTATTGTGTTTTTAATACCATACCTCCCACGCTCCTACGTTCGGATCCATACCTCCCATCGATTCAAAACTCCCATCATACCATACGCTTCTACATTTGGCTCCATACCTCCCACTGATTCACAACTCCCATCAGTGGGAGGTATGGAGCCAAATGTAGAAGCGTATGGTATGATGGGAGTATATAATAACGCTATCCCTCTTGGTATTAACACTTGGCACTTGTTATTAAAATTGTCCGGTATAACATTGTCTCATTGTTAACCATATTGTCAAATAGTTGACCCCGCCCATATACCACCTCCCCCAAAATTCCCCTTCCCCATATACCATCTTCCCTAAATACTCCCTCCACCATATATTGTGTCCCCAAAATAATACCTTTGTTTTTTAATATATCAGAGTGCATTTTTAACCACAAGAAGTGCATTTTTATATATTGGCACCAGGGTACATTTTTTAAAAATGCATTCATTGATATCTATTATGGGAGTGGTTCTCACCGGGAAGGAGAACTATCCAGAATGGTCACGGAAAATCAAATACACTCTCATTTTTAATGAGCTATGGAAAGGAGTGTGTGTTGGAGATGGAGACAAAGAGTCAAAACAACCTACCTCAAACAAGGAATTCATCATTTGGGAAAATAAGAACAACAAGGATTATGCATTGATTGCAGAATCAGTAAATGAAGAGGCGAGTCACCATATTTTGCCATTTTCAAGTGCTTTCAAAGCCTTACAAAAACTGAAGGAACTATGTGACTCACACTCTGCACTTGAAGTTGTTCAACTCATGATTAAATTGTTCACCCTTTAATTACAAAATGATGTTCCTCTTTCTCTTGCATTAGAAGTAAAATCTATTATGCATGATATCAAAGTCACTAATGTTGAACTGGACATTCCTCTAATAGCTTTTCTCAAGGCACTTTATTCCACTTACTCAAATTATCTTGAGTCATTGCAAGAAAATGGAAACCTCAAAGATATTACCTTTGACTCCCTTGTGAAAAATTTGCTGAAAGAGAGAAATATTTTGGGAAGAGGATAGCTCCTCAGTCTTCTAAAGAGGCTATGTATCTTGCACATAGAGAGAAGAATCTTGCTGAAGATTCTTCCAGAGGAAGAGATGGTCAAAGAGGAAGAAGAAGAAATTTCAGAGGCAGGGGGGTAGACACTTTCAAGCATAAAAGTCAGATTTGCATTGCATACACTGCAAAGGAGACGGATCACATGATGCATCCATGTGCAAGTTGCCTTGGGACAGAATTGAGTAGGAAAGAAACCAACCCAAAGGTAAAACTAATGACAAAAAGAAAGGTAAAGAACTTGAATACGCTCACTATTTTGTGGCATGTTGTAATATTGGAGTAAATGAATTCTTATTTAATGCTTCAGTTTCTTCTTGGAAAAATGATTGGTTGCTTGATTCAGGAGCAACTTGCCACATGACTTTTAGAAGAGATTTTTTTGAAGATTTACGACAATTGACTGGAGCAGTTATACTTTTGCAGAAAAATCAAAACTCAAGCCATCGGGCTTGCCTTCCAACTTTCTTCGGTCATGTTTTATATCTCCCACAGTTGAGGAGAAACTTGCTATCCTTGGTCCACATCCACCAGCAAGGACACTCCATTCATATGTTTGATGGCAAGCTTGAGGTGAGAAAAACATCAAACCACTCACTTGTCATGACGGGGATAAAAGAAGAAAGGCTTCTCAAGCTGCAGGGCACCTCTGCTTGTGCACAAAATTTCTCATACAATTCTCATTATGAAGAAGTTACATTTCCATCAAGTTTGTTATGGCATGCTAGATTTGGACACTAAAACTATGACAAACTCCACTTGTTGAAGAAAAATGGTGTTACTGGTTTGCCTACAATTCCTAGGAAACTTAAGCAATGTGATGCTTGCATTCTAGGAAAGCATAACAAACAATATTTTCATGATTCATATTCCAGAGCACATAGAAGACTTGAACTCATTCATTCAGATTTATGTGGTCCAATGCTTGTTCCATCTGCAAATGAAATTAAATATATGATGACATTTATTGTTGAATACACCAGAATGTGTTGGGTTTATTTATTGAAGAACAAATATGATGATTTTCAAGCATTCAAGAACTTTCATACATGGATTGAAAATGATGCACAATCTCATATTGGCTTTATTCGCACTAATAATGGAAAAGAATAAACTTCAAATGAATTTGAAAAATATCTTCACCAACATGGGATAAAACATCAAACAAATGTGCCTTATAATCCCCAATAGAATGGAGTCGCTGAAAGAATAATAGGTCAATCTTAAATATGGTACACTCCATGATGTTTTTCAAAAATGTAAAATTGATGTTTTGGGGTGATGCGGTTCTATGTGATGTATATGTAAAGAATAGATGTCCATCTAATGTTATTAGAAACAAGACTCCTTATGAAATGTGGTATGGGCACATTCCTTCGGTAAAGCATCTCAGGGTCTTTGGTTCCACCTACTATGCCTTGATACCAAAAGTACATAGAAAAAAACTTGGTGCATGAAGTTGTAAGTGTATCTTCCTGGGGTATTCAAACACCTCCAAACCATACCGCCTCTATGATGAAGTCAATAACAAGTTTGTTGTATCTAGAGATGTAATATTTATTGAATCATCCAAAGCTAACAACATTGTTGAGTGGCAACTTATCACTTGGATAGATTCACAAATGCAAAATCATTTCAAGAATTTGATAATCAGATTCCACATCTTGAAGGG
>APFE030256835.1:0-30444 GCA_000404065.3 Pinus taeda
AAGTAAGTTACGGCGGTGCCATTGGAAGCTACGGGCCCGGCTCCAACGGACACTTGCCGTTGTATTGTTATACGGTAAATTGTGTTTGGTTTGCTTATTTCTATTGTTTCAGCAATCTGATATATCTTTCATATGATAGACTATGCTTTATACTTAATATCTGAATCTGAATAAGTTCTTTAACGCATGTCTCTGTATTACGCAAAGTGAATCTATTTGAATTGCATCTATTTCCATAGAAAGATATTTGTATAAATGCTATCATCATTGGATTCATATAAAATAAGTATTTGCGAGGCTTGAAGACAATATTACTTTGTTCAGAAACATAATCATGTCATTCGTTATTCTCAGATTGCTATAGTAGTATAGAACATGTACATACGAATGATGATTTGTTGTTCCATTTGATTAAGCTGTCTACTTGTACGAAAGATTGTTCTTTCTTTGTATGTAAGTTGATGCCAAGAATTGAGAGTGTTGAACTCGCGAGATTTAGTTTCTTTCTTGCTGTTTCATTTTACTACTGTCCATTTCATTTCATGCTGCTTTTTGTCATTTCCTTTTTACTTGCATTCATTGGTTTGGTGTGGGAAGAGGATCAAGGTTCGTGAGACACGAGACGCTATTATGCTCCAGATCCATGATCCATACTCTAATTCCTTTCCTCATCAATTCTAAGAGGACTGAGTTATTGCTACAATATCCTCGATTGATGGTTGTTTGAATGAATGATTTAGTTTAGAGAACATTTCAGTTTCTTGCTGTTTCAATTAGATTTCTTTTTCAAGCATTCATTTACTTGTGGGTTTTAAGCACTATACTGCAAAACATTACTCTTGAGTAAATAGTCGCCTCGGACAGAGTACACTCTTGAAATAAAAAGTCGTCCCTGGGTTGATAATTAATGTGAGGTAATTAGGAGTTTAAAAGACACCTTTTTATCGCTCCACACTGATAACAAAGCCTGCTTTTGGGAGGGACAATTTTGTAGTACTTCAAGTGTCGACATAGCAGATGGTGATTGAGTGAGATCCTCCACTATATTATAATTATGTGTTGCTCGATCATGATGATTAAATGTCGATTTATGTACTACTCCCTTTGACATCTTTATAGTTAACTTAGGAATGATGGGCAGTCCAACTTTTGCTGAAGTTGTTGTCGAACTACTGGGTTGATCTATAGCCTTTTTGTTTGACATCTGTGGATTCCCATAATCTTTATTCCTCGTCGATATCAAAGCATCATTTTGTTGTTTTGAGATGGATAACATAAGCACTTGGGATGGGGAAGCATGATCGATAGTAACTATATTAGTTTCTGGGTTTGGAAATGGATCAGTCAAAACTACTGAGGTACTTGAAGTTTTTATACATTTCTTGACCTTAGTTTGATGTGCACAATCTTTTGTATAACGGTCCTCATTACATATGAAACATGGCTTATTAGGTTTCTTTCACCCAACAGGGTTTCAAGAAGGTTTCTCAAGAGTCGAATCTCCTTGTTTCTTCTTTTTGTTTTTACCTTTCTTCTTTCCCCCTGGTTGCTTTGTTTCTTTTCCCTTGTCAGATGACATGACATTAACCTCTGAGGCAAGAAGTTTGTCATTTACTTTTTGACTAGAAACTGCAAGGGCTTTACCAGATGGAGCCTTTTCAGTTTGCGTACTTGAGGTATCAATCACGTCATCACTGGCATGAGAGTCCCTATTTGATTTAGGAGGTGTCGGAATGGAAAATTCTCATCTAGGAGCATCATGGATTTTGCAATAGAGCATGCCAAACTGAGTATAGATCAAGTCTAAATATTGTGCATGAGCAATGATTTTCTCTTCAGTGACTTGCTCTTCAATGATAACTCCTCCTTTCACCACATCTTCAGTAATAGAAGGTAATAGTGACTTAATAAACCACTCAGCTAGAAGTTGATCAGGAACATATGTCTTTACCATTCGACAATGACATCACCACTCATATGATAAGATATGTGAGTGGCTATTGTCTGTTTAAAGCTGGTAAGGAGTTCTGTTCCCGTTTCATACCTTATGGGTAACTAAAAGTGGGCTAAAAACGTAGTGGTAAGGGTGTTGAAGTTATCGAATGAATCTCTAGGCAATCCAATGTACCATTTCGTTGCCAGACTAGTTAGAATTCGCTGAAAAAGGTGAAGCCTAATTGAATCATCATTGAGGGTGTTAGATGAACACCACAAATGAAAATTCATTACGTGATTCGATGGATCTTCACCCAGATTTCCATTGAATTTAGGAATATCAGAGGGAAGTTTATGAGGAATTTCTAGCCACCAAGGGGTGTAAGCAATTGGATCATTTGTCAGCTAGTTCAAATCAGGTAATTCTAGAGTTGCTATAAAAGGCAACTGTTGATTCAAGTTTGGCGAAGCATACCCAGGATAAGATGGGATCGCTTGAGCAGTAGCTCTTTGCGTACCAGTATAGTGTATTTGATGTTGATAACTTTGATAAGGTTGATGGGCATAACCATTATAGTATGGTTGTTGATAACCATTTTGAAAATGTGTTTTCCCATTACCTACAAAGCCTTGTTGCTCAGGTCCTTGGTAAGCTTGTTGGAATTGCGGTTGTTGATATTGCACCAGCCATGGTTGTCAGAACATTTGGTGTTGCCCAATACTGGATGTTTGAACAAGATGCAGAGTTATAGTACCCATTTGAGCCTGAGTTGTTCTAGGTAAGGAAACAATAATCTGAGGTTTTGATTGAGCCGTAGAGATAAGAGGTTGTTGTATTGCAACTTGAGAGACTTGAGGTTAGCATACAACATGTTGTGCTTGTACTTGCAACACAGTTATAATAGCAGGTGTAGTGGTTATATTCGACATAAGTTGGGCTAGTTGCATTGAACATACAATCTTGGCTGTTGAGGTAGTAGTGGCACCCAATCATTGGATGTAATTCCCGTTTGAGCTGAATTTTGTTGTGAACTCTCATATGGTTGTTCTCCAGGAGGGAACAATGAAAAAAGATACCGCCCCCATATGGTGGAAATCCAATGCTCAAATGATAGATGTGCCTTTGAGGACTGGGCTGCCCAAATTGAAACTGGTATGCAGGATCAATTTGCTGAGCTTCAACATAAGAAATTCCAGATAGGATCCCGGAGGAACAAATAGGAACAAACCATGTCATTGAAATAGTCCTTGGGTGAACTCCATCTAGTGATTGATAACTAGTTGGGATAGATGTTATACCAAAAAACATCGTCGAAGTGGCAACATGAAGTTCTACTATGGCTATATCAGATGACACAATCCTAGATGTTGATGTTTGCTCAAGCATATTTAGTCTATCTAAAAGATTTCCTAGCGATTCGATAAGAACTTGTGCTGAAGGATGATCAAAAGAACTAACTTCAGGAGTAGAAGGGTATAAGTGGATCCTAGTTCCAAAATGAAATTGGGTACTGGATGGAAGATCCTCTACAACCTCTTCTACAGCAATCAGTCTAGGTGGAAGAGGTAGATCGTCAGGTCCAAAAAATATTTCTGGAGCCGAAGAATGTATAGCTTCTGCAGTGACAGATACTAGAGGGGTGACAACTTTTGAATTCTGGAATTCAACTTCGAGATGTTCAGGTAAGTGAATTTCAGTTTCTGGATCAGCTCTAGATGGAGTTGTTTCAGGTATAGAGGTGTCTACTATTACACTAGGATCAGTTCTAATGTCCTCTTGTAACTGCAGAACTTCTTTTGTAAAGGCAGATGTACCAGAAATGATCGGAGTAACTGTAGTCTCTGATGCTGTTGCAACACAAGTTTCGAATAAACTAGGAGAGGTGGACTTAACTAAACGAGACCGTTTTTCCCGGAATGGTTTTGTCTTCGGAGTCAAAGACGGTTGACTTGCTCGTCTTTGCGAACGACGGGGTTTTGATTGACTTTCTTCCATGATTGCAGATTACTTGATAAACTCAAAATTAAAAAGGGAAAATTTTATTCCGAATTAAATAAATTTTAATGACGCTTTGACACAAATTTGCTATTTTACTTTTTAAGATTCGAGAAAAAGCTAAAGATGACTCTAGTCGCCTTCGATTTTTAATGAGCCTAAAGTGACAAGTGCTTAGATGGACCTTTTCTTTTAAGGAGACGAAAATGAATGAAAATGACTACTCTATAAATTTAGATAGAGGGATTACCAAACCAATCGCAAAACTACAATATACCCTTGGTGGTAAATTAAAGAGAAATTACCAAGGACTTATGTACAGCAATCAATCTTCCCGAATGCAGTGTTCAATGCATTGTGATCGATAGGGCGGTAAACACGGCTTCCTATGGATAAGGATATTAGCCTATTGTGGTCTTCCAATATATACTCGACAGTATGGGAGCACAAGTCCGTACTAGCACTTGTCGTATCAAAGAGGAGGAATCACCCAACCTTCAATGAAAATGATACTTACCAGGTTTTACAATGCCAGAACACGTCTCTAGCCTAGACTTCTGGATGTGTTGTGTTAGATTCCAAAGCGTTGTTAAGTTCATTGAGATTTATTTTAGAGTTGATCTTGTTTAGAAGTTTGCCTTCCAAGGTTCACCGTGTGATGTAGATGTAAAATTCCTAAATATGCAATCTAAAATGATAAACAGTGATTTATTTTTTAGTAATGAAAATCCTAGCTACTGAGGAAAGAAGATAATGATTCTTTCAATGAAGAGAAAAGAGAACACACTTAATGCACTTTTCCTATATCATTTTTCACATACAATCGAAATGCAAATGAAAATGCATGTATTTGTTTTTCGTTTACCTAATGTGAGAAGGCCAAAAAGGAAAACTAAGTACAGATCTGAACTATTTTATTCAAAGAGACACTTCAACAATTTCTTTTAAAAATGAAAGGAAGACTAAAATGACACTTTTCGATTTCGAATAGAAAACTGCTTTCGACACTTCAAATATTAACAATTCAAATCAAATACAATGGAAAAAGTACAATCAACTATCTAGAGGGGGAATACTTTACGACACTCTTCTTTTTGACCTAAAATGACAGTTTGATTTAGGCTACTTGTGAAAAAGGATTGTAAATGAAGGACAAATACATAAAAACATTTACTGATCCTAATCAATGGAGGCTAAATAATGTAAAGGAAAGAGGCTTCATCAATGAGATACTGATCATAAGCAGCAAAACAATTGAATAGAGCTAAGAAAAGGAGGAAAAACCCAAATTTCAAAGAGATAAATAGTATCACTCAGTCATCGCACCTATCCTTTAGAGAAACAGGGATGCATCTCACCTGCTACACATGGGAGGTGCGATGCATACAGGCTTCTAGTTACAAACAGTGCGATGGGCTAGGGAGCGAAACTGAGTTGGGTTTTTGCTCAAAATTTGTAGTTAAGTTCAGTGACTTAAGCTGAGCTATGATGGACAATAAAAGAAAATTATAGGGGTATGATCTTAGGAGGTTATTGAGTTACCACAAGGGAATTTCGAATGTTTGTACGTCAGAGGTTTAGTTCATAAACTAACCTGAAGATTGACTGAAGCATCATTCATCTACTTTGCAATTTCATAGCGAGAGTAGTTCGAAGGCTATCTGGCTAACTTCAGGCTCTGTCTATAGCTTATAAACAAAACAACACTAACCAACAAACAAAATATTCGATCCCTAGTGGAGTCGCCATTTTGTTTGTGCGAAAACTAGTTTTTTTTCAATCTGCTAGTCCGACTAAGATGGGTAGCTATCTTAGAAACAAATAATCAAATCACTTTGTGATTTCCTTTATGTATGATAGCTAAAAGAGAAGCAAAGAGGGCCAACCTGGATCTTCCGCTTGACTCCTTGCGTCATTTCTCTCTCCCTTGATAGAGCTTGCAACTCCTCTCCTACTTGTCCCGCTTTAGAGAATACCTGTAGAGACAAAGTAACAAAACACCATCAAAGCATCTCAATCTATAATATCATAAATAATGCAGAAGCAGAAATACAGTGACCATACAATTGCATCCACAAATAACAAGATTCACAAATACACAATTATATGGAGGAAAACTCAAAGAACCCTATTAATAGTAGAAGAGAGGATTACAACCCATTTTTCTAATCCAGCATCGTCCTCCCAGCATCAAAGCCCTCTTCACCTCATGAAAAGAAAGATCACCTGGAAATACAATGCTTTTTCTCAAAGACAAACTAACAAAACTTCCTTACAAATTACAAAATTCCAGCCTTCAAGATCCCTCAGATGAGGGATCCATTTATAGATGTTTGCAGAGGTGTGAATCATCTCAGGGTTTTTGATTACTGTCATTCCACTTGTAGTTCTTAGTTCCACTTGGAGATTTCTTGGATCTCTTACACATCCCTGGGCGAATTCAGAGAGGCAAGTGTCATAGAGGAAGTTTCTAGAAAATTCCATGAGCATCCACTTAGCAAACTACTTCAGACAATTGTTCATTCTCTTTCATCGAACCACAGAGAAGGCCTCTTCAGTATGCATCACACCTGACTAGTGTAAGAATCAGTATGCATTGCACCTTGACCAAGGAGCAGTCAGTATGGTCCAGTTTTGGCTAGTTTTGAGTGGCTTTTCAGGTGCAGCTTCTGGGAAATGATGTAATCATTTTACCATGATTCTTTAGGTATGAAACAAAACTTTTAGGGGTTAAAAAGCCCTTGTTTTATCAACATATGTGATTGTGGTTGCAGTGCCCAAATATGTCTATAACACAAGGGAGTTTTTCACCGAGGGATCTTATTCTCTCTCTTTTTTCATTTTTTTCATCACTTGGCCACCACAAAAGAGGTTTTCAACCCAATGATGGGACTCAAGCACCTCATGGAGGTTTTCACTTGAGTCCTTATTAATTTTTCCTTTTTTTTTCTGCTTCTTGAATGAGTGGGTGGAGTGGAGGCTAAGACCTGCTCCACTACCAACACTGTCTTATTCAGATCTTCAATGAACTCTCGCTTGGAGAGGGGCTTCTTGTAAATTTTCAACCTATGTCCATTGACAAGCATGGGGATGGCTTCCTCATCAATGGTTATGATCAGAACTTAACCATTGTCATTGCATTTTTCCACAGTGTAGGGTCCCAGCCATCTTGTCCTTAGCCTACCTTTGAAGTCTCTATACCTTGAGTCATAGAGAAGTTCCCAATATCCCTCTTGGAATTGATTCTCCTTGATATTTTTGGCATGCCATATTTTTTTCGAAGCTTAGCTACCTCTATGTGGAGAAGGGTCTGCAATCGCTTTCCATCCAATCCATTGAGCTGGAGTAGTCTTTCCCTTTGTGCATCGCTGAGGTCTAGGTCTTGTTGAGCTGCCATTCTTAGTGTATTGTATTTAAATTCTATTGACAACAAAGCCTTCTTCCCATAGAATAGTTCATAAGGTGTGAACCTTGTGGTGTTCTTCCATGTTGTGTTGTAGGCCTAGGTGGCCTCAACTAGTCTGTCCGCCCAATATTTTCTACTGCTTCTCACTACCTTGGTCATAATTCCTTCCAAAGCTTTGTTAGTGACTTCCAACTATCCATTGGCTTGTGGATGGTAAGGGGGTGAAGTATTGTGCTTGGTTTTATGATGTGTGAGCAGGTCTTCAATCAAATTGGAAGTGAACTGACTGCCTTGATCTATGACCAGTTCTCTTGGATACTCGAACTTATAGAATATGTTTTCTCTTAAAAACTCAGCTACTTTTTCCACTGTTTTTGGCTTGATTACTTTTGTTTCTGCCCATGTTTTTAGATAATGGGTGCACACAATGATGTATTGCCTCTATTTTGAAGGAGGGTTGATAGCACCCACAAAGTCCATGCCCCACTTCTCAAATGGCTCAAAGGTCACTTGAGGTTGCATGGGAATCTAATCCTTTGGAGTAGGTTTCCCCATTCTTTGGCACCAATCACATTGGCTGGTATGTCTTTTCACATTTTGATGAAGAGTGGGCCAATAGTAGCCTGCCTACAATATTTTGAAGGTAGTCCTCTTTGCTGCAAAATGACCTCCACAAGGCCCATCATGATAGGTTAAGAGAATTTAAAAAACTTCCTCCTCCCTGACACACCTTCTCAAGATCTGATCTGGGCCAAGTTTGAAGAAATTTCCCCCAATCCAAGTGAAAGGGGTGCTTTTCCTCACAATATTGCTCTTCTCTTTTGAGGACAGGTGTGGTGGGAACCGTGCTAGAACCAAGTAATTTACTATATCAGCACCATGGAGAGAGTACTGAGATAGCAAATGTATTCATCTGGGATTTGATCATCCACCATTCCTTCTTCACCTGCAGGCAAATTTACTCTAGACAAAAAGTCAGCAACAACATCTTATTTACCAGGCTTATCAACAATGGTTAAATCAAATTGTTGCAGTAAAAGAAACCATCTAATAATGTGAGCATTTACATCTAGTTTATTCATTAAATACCTAATTGCAACATGATGAGTGTGTACAAAGGTTTAATAGCCTGTGATGTAATGTCTAAATTTATTTAAGGAATGCACTATAGTTAGGGGTTACTTCTCAGTTACCATGTAATTTAACTCTACCTTTGAAAATTTTTTACTTATAAAGTATATGGCATAAGGTAACGTTTCATCAATTTGTCCCAAGCTTGCTCCTATTGCTTTGTTCGAGGCATTTGTATGAATGTGGAAAGGTAGGGCCCACTTTGGGCCTCTCAAAATTGGGGCAGTCACAAGTTTGCTTTTCAAGGTATCTAGGGCTTCTTGACAATTTTCAGTCCATATGAACTTGACATCTTTTCCAAAAAGACCAAATAACGGAGAGGCTAACTTACTGAAATCTTTAATGAATCTTCTGTAATATCTAGCTAAGCCTAGGAAACTTCGTAAATATCTCACGTTTTGAGGAGGTAGGACCCTTTATATGATGGCAAATTTGTTGTGGTCAACCTGCAATCCTTGTTGAGATATTGGATGATTTAGCAGGGTCCTTTCAGTCATAAAAAAATCACATTTTTCAGGACTGAGGGACAGATTCATTTCACTAAACTTGTCCAAAACTTTTCCTAGGTTAGATAAACCTTCTTGAAAGTTAGAAGCATAAGGAGTAAAATCATCCATATATATTTCCACTACATCATGAACCAGTTCAGAAAATATACTCAATACTGCTCTCTAGAAAGTCGCTAGAGTGTTTCACAAACCAAAAGGAAGGACTCGACATGCAAAGGTACCCCAAGGACAAGTGAAAGTGGTCTTATTTTGGTCTTCTGGGCGGACTTGAATCTGATTGTACCCGCTAAACCCATCTAGGAGGAGAAATTGTTTTTCCCCGCCAGACCATCTAACACTTGATCTATCAAAGGCAAAGGCAAATGGTCCTTTTTAGTGGCCTTGTTCAGTTCCCAATAATCGACATGGATTCTCCACTTACCATTTTTCTTTGGAACTAGCACCAAAGGAGAGACCCATTCACTGTCAGAGATGGGGTAGATGAATCCTGCATCAAGTAATTTTTGCAATTCTTCCTTAATAATGTCTGTAAGGGTTGGATTCATCCTCCTTTGAGGCTGCCTAACTGGTTTAAAATCTTCCTTAATGTATATATGAAAAGTACATATTGAAAGGTGCACTCCCTTAATCTCCTTATAACTCCAAGTGAACGCATCTAAATGTTTTCTCAATAAGCTGCACAGTTCCTTCTCCTGGGAAGTGGATAAGGATATGTTGATTTTCAAGGTTCTTTCTGGGTCGAACTCTATATTCTTAACATGGAGAGATGTTAGATTGCCACATAGAGATTAGCTAAGGGATTGTCTTGGGTTTCTTTCACTAGATCTTCTAATGGCAAAATGTTGGGGGGTGGTTTCTGAATTAAATTTTCAATGATATCATCCTCATTTTGAAGTTTCCCCCCGACCACAGTTTCTACTACACACAATGGTGTAGAATAGACTTCATCCTCATCCTCCACCTCCAACTAGAGTGGTAGATCCTGTTCTAGCAAGGGTTGGGCAGGAGGGTATAGCATAAGCTGCTTGGACATATGCTCGTTTCTTGATGGTCATGTTCCCAGCCCGACAACTTATGTAAGCATCGGCGGTGGCTAAACAGGGTCTTCCTAGGATGAGAGGATACACAATGAGCTTTGCCTTCGGATAGAGAACTGAGAAACCAACATGGTACTGCCAAGAATGAATGGAGACCATCACATCCTCCACAATCCCATCATGGGTCACAGTGGAGTGATTTGCTAGCTGCAGTACTATCGTGGTCTTCCTTAAGGAGCCCTAGAGGTTGAGTTTGAGCATGGTGTCCTTTTTCATCACATTAATGGCATCTCCCATATCAATCAAGGTATGTGGGATCATGGTGCCATTGATGTGGACATCAACTACTGGGCTTCCAGGGTCTAGATATTTCGAACAGATTACCTGCCCCAACATCAGGTCAGATAGTTTTCCTATGACATTGATGGTTGGGGCATCTCTCTTGCACCTACTTGGATGCCTAAAGCACTTCTCTTTGATAATATTATTATATATAGGCACATCCTTTATAGCTTGGAGAAGTGGTATCTTTAAACATAACTATTTCAATTCTCCCAGAAGTTCAGTTTCTTCTGGGGTGGGCTGTGTTGTCTTGGATAGTTTCTCAAGAAAGGGTGGAATTGCTTTTGGTTCACTTTCCTCTTTATCTTCCTCAACCTCCGAAGGGGGAGGTTAGCTATCTGGGAGAAGCTTCCTAGATCATAGGTTAATCTCCTAAATCTCCACAACATAAGTTGGGCATGATATTGAGATGGATAGGCTCAAGGAGGAGGTGTGGAGTTGGAAGGATGAGCAGGAGGGCCCCAAGAAGGTATGGAAGTGCCTTGGTGATCTGGATTTAAACAGGAACACAATAAAATAAAGAGGTAACCATAAAGACAGATATGCAACAGAAATAATACTTCATTTAATTACTGTAAAATACTGAAATATGCCTACAAACAGAAGTGGAAATAAACCAGCTAGGGAAATGGTAGCTTATCTTTGAGAAGAGATGTGTCAGCTACATGCCTCTGAACTGTATTACAATGAGGCTCGAAGGCCTATTTATTGGTGAGAAACAATGGAAAACCCTTAACATTCTAAAACCTAGCCCTAGGAGATGAAACGCCAAACTGTGGGCCCCGTTTGGGGTGAGTTCGACAGCCAACTTCCCGGGGCTGCAAATTGGTCATATTATCTCTGTTTGATGTGCATGATAGCCCATTGGAAAGATCTCTCCGAGGACTATGACGGAAAATATGTCTTTTTGACAAAACAATCACTCTCAGTAGATTTCCCAAAAAACATCGTTTAGGGCATCAAAATGGCTCCGGAAGTTTAGGACCTGAAAAACTGCTAAAAATAGTAAACTATGCTATAATTAAGGAAACTGAAAAAGTGAAAGAATAACTGGTGGGGATCCAAGTGGAATTAGCGGGTGGCCACCAATATCCACCTATATCATTCCTTCCCCCTTAGGAAGCAATGGTCCCCATTCCGTTGAGTTACTCCATGAGATGAGGGAACTTCTGTTGAACTTAGTCCCTGGTGAGCCACTTGCCCTGGTGAAGGCATTGGCCTACTTTGAAAACTCAATACAGTTGGATATTTTGCTGGTGAGTGTGCTTGATCTATGTGTCCATGATCCAATCAGTTGTAGCTTGTTCCATGCAATCTGGATTTAACTCTGTGGGTCTGAGCTATTCTGTAATGTCGGATGTTTCTAGTAATGGTGGAAAGTATGGCCGAAGGTGGTCCACATTGAACACTGGGTGCAGGCCAAGGAATGGGGGAATGCTGAGCTCAAATGCATTATCTCCCACAGCCTCGATAATGGTGTAAGGACCATATCGGAGTGGTCTGAGTTTTTGATAGGCCCCAGTAAGGCGTTCCTTTTGAAAATGCAACCAGACTTTGTCACCCACTTGAAACTTGTGTGGCACCCAATGTTTATCATGTCGCTACTTGTACTTGGAATTTGATTTCTCTAGAATGTCATGGACCTACTGGTGAATATGTTGGATGTGCTCAATGAAGCTGTTTTCCTTATCTGTTTCGGACTGGTCATGAGAAGAAACTACGTGAGTAGCTGCAAATGGCATGGCCACATCGATGGGACAGTGGCTAGAGTCCCAAGCCCACTTGAAAAGGGCTGTGGCCAGTCGAGCTGTGGAGAGCCCGGTTGCAGTTGTGTTGAACATAGGGGAGGCTCTCGTCCCATTTGCGTGGATGCTTTGAGTTGTACATGCACATAATGTGTACAATCATCCTGTTGACAACCTCTGTCTAGCCATTAGTTTGAGGATGGAAGGTTTTGGACTTAGTGAGTTTGGTGTCTAGCATCGACCAGAGAATATACCAAAATGTACTAAGGAATCTATTTTCCTCATCTAAAATTATAGACTGTGGGATCCCAAAGTGTACGCATACTCGTTCAAAGAAGAGTTTAGCAGTGGCTTCTGCTGTGATATTCTTCTTACAGGCCGCCATAATGGGCATCTTCGAGAATGTGTCGACAACCACAAAAACACAATCATTTCCATGCTTAGTGGAAGGAAGGCCTAGCATGTAATCCATGGAGATGGATTCCCAAGGTCAACTAGGGGTAGGTAGCGGGGTATAGAGGCCTTGCTTATTGATGGTCAGTTTGGCAATGGAGCAAGCAGTGCATGATCTGATGTACTTCCCAACATCCTATCGAAGATTCAGCTAAAAGAAATATTTCTTTGGTACTTCCACCATTTTTTCGACCCCGAAATGCCCAATAGCCCGACTGTAGTGTGCTTCCCAAATGATCTTGGCATGCTCGCTTGAAGGAACACAAAGGTGACCTAGGTGGCATAACAGGTTGTCTTGGAGGTGAAAATCTGGAAAATGCTGACCCTCCAAGAGTGTCTAGTATGTGTGGCCGAACTCTGGGTCACTTTTGTAGAGCAGTGGCCAATCAGAAGTCTCATGCCCACAAGAGTTGAGCACAATGGTTAACGCCATGATTGGTGGTCGACTGAGGCAATCTGCAACATTATTGGTGTTGCGCTTCTTATACTTGATATTCAAATGAAATTGTTGCAGATATGTGGACCACTTCATATGGCAATCATTCTGCAATTTCCCTTGGGTCTGTATGAACTATAGGGGTCGGTGGTCTGTGTGAATGACCGTTTCCTTCCCCAAAATGTAATGCTTCCATTGTTGGCAGGCTTGCACAATCGAATACATCTCTTTGTCATAAGTGGGATACTTCCGGATTGTGTCTGAAAGTGTCTCACTATGATATGCCACTGGATGCTCGTGGTGAGTAAGGACTGCCCCAATAGCATAGTCAGAGGCATTTGTCTTGACCTCAAATGGTTGTTGCAAGTCTAGTAATGCAAGAACTGGTGTTGTGCAGAGGTGATCTTTCAACTCTGTGAATGCTTTCTGTTGAGATTCAGACCAAAATAATTTTTCTTTCGCTCCTCCCTTGGTGACTTGACTCAAGGGCCAAGTGATATGAGAAAATCCCAACACAAACCTACGGTAGAAGTTGGCAAGGCCTAGAAATCTACGAAGCTCTATCAGAGTGGTTGGAGATGGCCAATCTCGAATGACTTGGATCTTGGCTGGATCCACATGCACCCATTGTTCATCAATAATGTATCCCAGATACTAAACCTGGGACATGCCAAAAGTGCATTTCTCCAAATTCACACATAACCTATGTTGCCGCAGTGTTTGGAGAACCTTTTGGATATGGTGGGGGTGCTCTTCCCAACTCTTGCTGAAGATCAATATGTCATCCAAGTGTACCACTACAAAAGAGTTGGTGAATGGCTGTAAGATGTCATCCATTAGCCTCATGAAGGTTGCAGGAGCATTCATCAATCTGAAAGGCATAATAAACCATTCGAAAAGGCCCTCCTTAGCTTTGAAGGCAGTCTTCCACACATCAGAGGGTTCGATTGGTACCTGGTGATATCCTGAATTCAAATCGATCTTGCTGAAATATTTTGTCCCCTTTAGTTGGTCTAGGAGATCATCAATCCGTGGGATTTGGGTACCTATTATGGACAGTGATCTTGTTGAGTGCCCGATAGTCAATACAGAGTCTCCAAGTCCCATCCTTCTTCTGTACTAGCACAATCAGGCTCCCACAGGGTGATGAACTCCGACAGATATGACCTTTTTGCACCAACTCCTGAATCTACCTCTTAATTTCATCGTTCTCCAGAACGGAGTGCCGATAAATTGATCCATTGGGCAGTGGTGAACCTGGGGTCAGATCGATGGAGTTCTTGACCTGATAGTGCAGAGGAACCCTTGTGGGGG
The DNA here is from genome assembly GCA_000404065.3 of Pinus taeda. NCBI lineage: Eukaryota > Viridiplantae > Streptophyta > Pinopsida > Pinales > Pinaceae > Pinus > Pinus taeda. The sequence continues at coordinate 14,305 of APFE030256835.1, forward strand.
AGGTGAAGATGTCCTCATACTCCTCCACGACCTTGTCCATCTGTAGTTGTTGTGTGGAGGGGCCCTGTCTGGAGGTCGTGGCCACCATCTTCTTCTTTTCTTGAGGGTGTATCATCAAGAAAACAAATTTCCCGGTTTTGGAAATGAGCTTACTGCATTTTTTTGCACTAACCAAAGAGATGGCAGTACACGGTGCTACCTCTGGTATCATGTAAAACTTATTTCCCAAAGTAACAATAACAGCACGGGGCCTTAACTCATACGCAGCATGTCGCTTCCACAAGTATGGTTGTCCTAATAACACATCACAAACTTCAAGGGGAGAAATGTCACAAAATACCTCATCCGTGAAGGGCTTGATGTTGTACGGAAGGTGACACTGTTGGCTCACGTGAAGATCCCGTCCTTGGTGCAGCCAGCCGATGGTGTATGGTTGTGGATGTGCTGTGGTCGGTAAGCCCAGTTGTTTCAAAACCTCAGCCGAAATGAGGTTATTTTGGCTCCCACTGTCGACAATGAACTGTAGTGGGGAGCCCTTTACCCACATTTGGGAGTGAAATATATGCTCCTCCTCCTTTGGATCTTCAGGTTCCTCCTTCTGGATCTTTGTGGTGGCAACGGTGGCGTTGGGCTCCGCATCAATAATCTGCTTCCCTTTGTCATTCCCCTTATTAGGTTCTGACTCAGAGTTAGAACATGCATATGATTCTAAAACCTTTAGCTCGGCCACTAGCGATTGCTTGTCCCGACACTCGTGTTGTGAGTGGAGCTCTTATGGAACTCACACCACTTTCCTGTGTCCTTTTTCGGCTTTGCGGCACTATTCTTTTCTTGCAGCTTTTGGCGAGTTGTCTTGGGCTACCCCACCTTGGCTTTGTCCTTTATTCTGCAGTTTGGGGGCACCTTTCCTTGTTTCGGATTCGCAGATCCAAAGTCTCGCTTCTTGTATTTAAACTTTTCCTCAATCTTGATAGCATATCGGTATGCCATGCCGAGCGAGGAGATGTTCAGGAATTCTATTTCTTCTTGGATGTACTTGTGTAGGCAGCCACAATATTTGAGTACCAAATGCTGCTATGTATCCTTGATACCCAAGTTTGTGCGAAGGGTATGGAAAACATTGGTAAACTCTGGTACGTCTTGGTCCCTTCCCTGCCGCAACGTGGTCCACTTTATGTATTGATCCTCATAGCTTCTGACAGGGTAGTACTGCTCCTTGATGGCATCCCGGAATGAATTCTAAGTCGGTGCGACTGAAAATGGTGAGCCTGCACTTTCATCCTTTTGCTCGCAGTAGGTTTCCCACCAATCCTTGACGTGGGGGGCTACTTTGAGAAGAGCGAAAATAATATTTTCCTAACTGGAAAAATCATGAACAAAAAAATAACCCTCTAGAACATTTAACCATTTATCGATGGCATCTACGTCTATTTGACCCTCAAATATGGGGATTTTAAAATTAAATTGTACCTTAAATGGTGTGGTGTTTCCAGAGTTGTTGTTGGAAGCCGATGTGTCGCCCCTGGGTAGCCGCTGAAGGATTTGGGCAAAGTTGTCCATCATCGCATTCCTTTGTCGCTTGAGGTCTCCTTCAAACTAGATTTTGATAGGATCTCCTGCCCCCTTATCTTTCTTTTCATCTGCCATGGGAGGCCGTCGGGATTTGCGAGGCTGGTCTTGTAAAGGTTAGACCAGTTGAAGCCCTAACTCCTTACATTCCAACCTCATTGGGGACATGCAAAGAAAAACAGAGAAGAAAAGCAGACCGCTCTAATACCACTGATCCAAATTTAAACAGGAACGCAATAAAATGCAGAGATAACCATAAAGACAGATATGCAGTGGAAATAATACTTCATTTCATTACTGTAAAATATTGAAATATGCTTACAAATAGAAGTGAAAATAAACCAATTGAGCGATGGTAGCTTATCTCTGAGAAGAGATGTGGCAGCTACATGCCTCTGAACTGTGTTACAATGAGGCTCGAAGGCCTATTTATTGTTGAGAAACAATGGAAAAACCTTAACATTCCAACACCTAACCCTAGGAAATGAAACACCAAACTGTGGGCCCTGTTTGGGGTGAGTTCGACAGCCAACTTCCCAGGGTCACGAATTGGTCATATTATCTTTGTTTGACGTGCATGATAGCCCAATGGAAATCTCTCTCCGAGGACTATGACTGAAAAGACGTTTTTTTGAAAGAAAAATCGTTGGCAGTAGATTTCCCACCTCAAAATGGCTTTGGAAGTTTAGGACCTGAAAATCTGCTAAAAATAGTAAATTGTGCTATAATTAAGGAAACTGAAAAACTGAAAGAAGAACTGGTGGGGATCCAAGTGTAATTAGCGGGTGGCCACCAATATCCACCTGGATCACTTGGTTAGGGTTGTAGTATGCTTGAGATGTCCTTGCATCCCATGCTAGTATGTTCTAGGTCCATGTGGTCTCCTTGGTTCATAAAATATAGTGGCTCAGTGGCTCCTTCAGCCCACTGGTATACAACTTTAAGTCTGGGTAAGGAAGGGCACTTATCTGTAGAATGATCTTCTTCACAGACTGAACAAACCTCTATAGATTTCAATGGACATTCATTCCTAGGATGCCTCTTGGTGCACCCAAGACAAAAAATGGCTAAAGCCCTCTCTGCTTCCTCTTGTTTCATTTTTATATGCAAGGTATCCATTTCCATGGCAAGAGTCTACAACATCTGACTCTTGAAGTCTTCCAGGATGTTTCCAAGTTCACCTTTGAGGGATGCACTAGATGAGGAGGTATTGGCTATGGATTGAATCTCACTACCACTCTTCCTTGCTGCTCTAGAATGATTTTTAAAGACATTCTTTATGTCTTGATAAGGTAGTTGGTAAATGTCTCCCCCAGCCAGTAGATGGAGGGTGCCTAAAAGGTCTTTCGGAATTCCCCTAAGCAGGACCAACCTCAAAGATTCGGGGGTCAAGTGTGCACCTGGCCCTTTTATAACTGAGCTGGAACCTCTCTTCATAATCTTCCAAAGATTTATCACTTCCCATGGTCATTCGGAAGATTTATTCCTTGGTGTATTTTGACCTACAGTAGTATCGATATTTGTTGTTAAAGGTCTATTGCATTTGAGCCCAAGTTGTGATGCTATTTCCATGTAAGCCCATGAACTAGTCCAATGCTGCATCTTTGAGAGTAGAAGGAAATAGTTTCAACTTTTTCTCATCTTTTGCATAGTCATAGGTTCGACAAATAATAGCAAACTCAAAAAAAAAGGTGTCAAGATCCTCTGTAGTCAATCCATGGAACTGAGGTGGGGCTGAAGGGCTTATGTTCTTAATTTTAGTGTCCCCATCGGTCTCTCGGATGGGAAGGGTACCCCATACTCTTTCTCTATTCCCCCTAGCATTTATGTTTTCAGCCATTGTCTCAGGAGGGACGTTTTCTTCTTCTTCTTCCCCTATAGGTTCTTCAAATATCTTTGGTTGTTCACCTAAAGGTTCTTCTTGATCACTACCACCAAAGAAGAGAGAAGGGTGGCTATATGATGTGGTGGGCATGTTGGGAAAGAATTTTCCTGAATTATGTCCATTCCTACAAGGCATGAAATAAATCCTTTGGTACATTTTTGATTTTTTCTGCTTGTACCTACAAAACTGAAATTGATTGAACAAATAAATTGCAACTAACTAAAATGAACTTGCTGAAATGAAATTGCAGAACTGAAAAGGAAAGCAAATGAGATGCAAAAAGGAAAGTAAGGAAATGACTAATCTACTTTTGCTGAAAATGAAAATTGAAAAATTGAAAGGAAAGGAGGGAAGTGAGTAATATACTTTTGTTGAAATGGAAATTCCAGAAATTGAAAATGAAATGCAGAAACAGAAAGGAACAACTACTCTACTTTCGGTTAAATAAACTACTTAGCAAAATGTTGCAGTCGAAAATAGAAGAAAAGTAGTAATAACAAAATACTCTGACACTTCCCCCAACGATGCCAAAATGTGGTGGGCACTAGTATTGCAGTAATAATGCTTTAACTCCTGGGCTTCCTACTTTACCTTTATCAACCTGGTAGTTTGTAACAAATATGGAAGTGACAATGTTGTATGCATAGTACTAGTTCTTACTGCAGGCTGTCACTTGGTCAACTGGCGCAAGATCACTAGGAGCTCAAGACAACTTCTATGGATTCCAGAAGAATCTCTATATGTGATGAAAGAAAGGAAAGCTTACTCTACAGAGGCTACTCTACTTGCAGAAATGAAAAGAAGACTGAAATGTGAAGTAAACCTAGCAAACCCTAATTAACCAACTAATCCTACTTTTGTAGAAAGATAGATGAAAAACCATAAAATGAAGGTCATTACCTACTTAGGAAGTAAACAACATCCACTCAAGCTATTTCTTGAAGGAAATGAGAAAAAAAAAACTATCTTTTTGGATTTTTATGTATTTTTAGGTGAAATTGTCATGCATGTAATTTATTTGTTTGTGAATGTGGCAGTGATTAGGTGTTGATGGAGGGTGAATTTGGAGTTTGCAGAGGTGTAGGAAGGTGTGGAGGTCCCAAGTGGCCTTTTGGAGGCTTCTCCTGCAATTGGACTTCAGAAAGACACCTATAGGAAAATCTACATGAGGCTAAAGGGGATCTACAAGAGGTCTACAGGAGGATGCCGAGAGGCGTTTTGGAGGTTTTGAAGGTGGGAAAGTGGGTGGAAAGGGTAGATAAAGGCTAGGGTGATGTGTTAAGTTGTCTAGGGTTCATTAAGAAGGATCGGGAAAGATAAATATGGTTGGAATTGCTCAAGGAAAGAGAAGAAAATTTATGAGAAAAGTGCAAAAAACTAAGGTAGATTGGTGATGGACTTTGGGTGACCTGTGGAACATAGATCAAAGAGGAATGTTGACAACTGATTGGCTGAATTATTGTGAGAAGAGGATCACTGCAAGAGAACTGAAACTTACATCATGAGATTAAGCAAGAAAGGAAACAAGCTACATAAAAAAACAGAACTTTGCATCAAGCTAGTCTAAATTCTGATTTAGGAAAGTAAGTGCTGCAAAAATTCTATATGGAAATAAATAATGGAAGGAAATTTATTGCAAATATAGAAATGAGCATGGTGAAATAGATCTACAACAAAGCATTAACCTTCTAATAAACTGCAACACCAGAAATCCTATGGAAAAGGCAAATCTATGTTTTTGTGGCAGCAAGAGGGTCTTAGCCTCAGTTCATAGTCCCAGAGGGAGGAAAGGAGGCCAAGGCTCTATTGATGGCATTTTTGTATATTTTTGCTATCATTGTTCAACCTACTACAGGAAACTAAAATGGAAACAACCTTTTAAATCACCAAAAGAAACCTATTCTTAACTAAGAAAGAAATCTATCTAACAACAACTAATTCATAAACTGAAACAAAGCTAAATACAAACAAGAGGAGCTTGTTTGCTTGGATTGGGCCCTAACCCAAGAGCTTCAGCCCTCTAAGGTAACTCAGTGCTAGATCGAACAAGATCGTATCTTCATTATCAAAATAATAATAGTATTACATGAAGCTGTCAACAAGAGTAAGCTCGAAGTTTAGCAGAGCAAAGCTGCAACAAAAAATTAAAAATTTGACTAACTTCCAACAATATAATGAGGCCTTAGGCCTCTCTACTTATACAACCAAAGCTCCCATCCATTGGCATTATGATACCGATATGACTCAAGTGTTGTCCTTGATGGATACTCACTCAGATGTCATATCGTAGTTCAGACTCAAAGAATGAAGAAAGAAAGGTATACACAGGTTCACTATATACCAAGTCGCATATATATGCAGGTTCACTATATACCAAGTAGTGTATAGATGCAGGATCACTATATACAAAGGTGCGTATAATGCACACATGCACTTTCACAGAAGGAAAGGTGCGTACATGTCGAAAAACTAAGTTTTTTGTCTGTGGTATTTGGTCCATGATATTTGGTCCGAGGTATTGACCCCAGGTATTGGGTCTAAGGTATTGATCCTACGTGGTTTTGGACCATGGTATTGAGAGAGGCCTAAACCTATATAAGGAGAAGAAGATCATTAGGCTAAGGTGTAAGTATTCAAGTAATGAATATTTGATGAAGTGTGAGATCTAGTATGTTGGTTATGGGTTTGTGATGCTTTTCTTGATCTGAACCAAGGGTGCACCTATGTGGTTGATGAAGGTTGATGGATCGAGATCACGAAGACTAAGATGCATTATCGTTATATGGTATGATCATGAATAGATATGAATACTGACACATGTCTTATCCTTTATATCTTATGTTTTGGATATATCTGAAGTTGAAAATTGCAGTGAAGGTATAAGTAATTATTTTCAGATCTGTACGCGGATTCCCTTTGGTGAAAGTGCATATACATGCTAGTTCAACATATTCAAGTAGCGTATACTTTATGAGATTTGATATTTGAGGTTGTTGTTGGTTCTAGTGGTTTTTGCAGAGTTATGTGCTCTGCTTTGTGTTTTGGTAATTGTGTTTTGATGACAGGTTTTCAGTGATTCAGTTGTTGGGTGATTCATATTTGATGGTTGTATTGCAGTGGTGATTATTTTGTATTGATGGATCCAGTCTGAAAATTTATGAAATGTAGTCCGTAGAAGAAAAGAGAAGGTTGTAGCCTTATGTAGGTTAACACCTATGTACTAGTACATCAGCTAGTACAAGAGCTAGGGGGTTGTAGCTCCCTTCCAGTAGTAGATGGAGAATGAGAGAAGGTTGTAGCCTTTTGCGGGTGGTTTCCTGCATACTGGTATGAGTTTGCACCAGTAAAAAATTGTAAAAAGAAGTTTATTATTAAAAGGAAGAAAGAGACAATTGCAGCAGGTGGTTGTCACCCACATCGGGTTTCCACCTTATATCATGGTGTTCATGTGTGCTTCTTATGTGTGATGATATGTTCTGTTTTACTGCACCTGTTTACTGTTTATATGGTAATTGTGTTCTGATGCAGTCATTAAAAATCAATTAACTGAATCATAAGTTTGTTGTATATACGCTAGTTTCATTAAACACAGTTGTGTATACATGTAGGTTGCCTTAACTGAAGTAGCGTATATGAATCTGATAGTTGAAATGAAAATATTATTGATTTTCTAATACTGATTCACCCCCCCCTCTCAGTATTATTTCCAACAATTGGTATCAGAGCAGGTCCTTTAGAAGAAGCTTGATCACTTGAAGGAAGATCCATCAGGATGAGAAATCAAGAAAGAGAGGGATCCATCAGACCACCAATCTTCGATGGGAGCAGTGTTTTCTATTAGAAGATAAGAACCACAACATGTCTACAATCACTTGGAACAAATGTTTGGGGAATCGTGGAAGGAGGATATACATATCCATCAACAATTCCTATAGATACGGCAGATAGAAAGCAATATGAACTCAATGCCAAAGTTGTTACTATCTTATTGGGAAGCTTGTCAAAATTAGAGTTTGTCAGGGTCATGCAGCTCAAATCAGCCAAAGAAATATGGGACAAAATCATTCTAAGCTACGAAGGATATGATTAGGTAAAACGTGCTAAGCTTCAAACTCTCAAAATATGGTATGAAACTCTTAAGATACATAGTAATGAAAGTATAGCTAATTACTTCCTCTGTATAGATGAGATTGTTAATTGTATGAAGAATCTGGGTGAAGAAATTAAGGAAGTTGTCTTAGCTGAAAAATTGTTAAGATCCTTGTCTGCTAAATGCGAATCCAAAGTGTCTGCCATAGAAGAAAAAGAGGATCTATAGAATATCACTATGACGCAGCTTCACGAAATCCTAACTACTTTTGAAATGAGAAAAGGAGGACCATCAGATATGAGAGAAGCCACATTTAAAGTATCAGCAAAGGGAAAAGAAAAAATCAGTGAATAAGGATACATTTCAGAAGAATAATATGAGGTAAATTTTGTCAAGAATCTTCGACGGGGATCTTGAAGGTTCAAAGCTAAACTACGTTTCAAATGTTTTTCTTGTGGTAGAGTTGGTCATTACACTACTAGATGCCCTCATAGCAAAGGAAAGATTTCTGAAGAAGGTAATAGAAGTTATTATGCTCATGATAATAATAATGATTCATCCAATAGTGATGAAGACATTAGACTTCTCATGGCATATGAAAATAAGGATGCAGAAACAGAAGAAGTTACTAGATTAAATGATCAGCTAGAGACAGTAACCAGAGTAAGGGAGCATCTACGGGATGTAGTAGAATATTAGAGCATAACAATAAAGAGACTTGAATCTAAGATCCTCTCTCTAAAAGAAGATCTTGAAGAATCAAAGAAGCAGAATGAAGAATCTCTTGAAGAAAAAGAACATGAAGTGCTCGAATTAAGGCAACAAGTGGAAGAAGGAAGAAAAGCTGAAGAAAACATAAAGAAGCAATATCTGGAAAAGGAAGAACAACATCAGGTCGAGGTAAATATCTTGAAAGGTAAATTATAAGAAAAGTATAAAATTTTACGATTTCAAGACAGTACTAATATTTTGGATGATATTCTTAGTAGTCAAGATCCCCTACTATCAAAACTGGTATTGGCTTTTATGAAACTATTGAAGGTGAATCTAGCTCATAGGGTGAGGGAAGGAATTCTAATGCAAAATATGAAATGATCAACAAAGAGATAAGTGGTCAAACCCAGTAACAACCAAGGAAAGGAATTCTTCAAGGAAGATATTTTTCTCCTAACTATGGAAGTGATAAATGGTTACTTCCTCCGATGAATAATTTTGAATGTTATGAATGTCATAATATTGGAAATGTTGCAGCGAGATGTAGAAGTAGAATGGTTCAAGAAACATCGTCACGCTCTAGGTACTTTTAAGGGATATTGTTTTGCTTACAATATGTTTGATCACAAAGCTATTGATTGCAATAAAGTTAATATGAAACATGTAAGATGTTATGCATGTAACAAGTTTGAACATAAAGTAAAGGAATGCAGGAGAAAAATTTGCACACCAAAGCAAAAGGATCATACAACATCTCAATCTCAGGGGACAGAATTAGTTTTAGAAATATGTACCATAACTCATTCAGTAGACATAATAGACCCAGAGGAAGCTAAAAGTGTAAACCTTCAGTATTCCATCTTGCATACGCAGATATTATGAAGTGAAGTCACGTATATATGCGAGTCAGAGGTTGTAGAGTTGCGTATATGGAGCTCTAAAGGAAAAGAAGGAGGATAGATTCATGAAAAGAAGCCTGATATGGTTCGATCATGGTATATGTTGGTTGGCAGAGGTTCAAGGGGAGCATATGCTTGGAATAATGCATTGTTGGCATTATGGTTAGAAGTCTTTCGTGATGATGCATATACATCTTGCTAATTAGTGTTGGTTATAGGTGATAGATTCTTATGGTCTAGATCATATATGGTGTACAATAGTTGTTGATGACTATCATGGTCTTGTTTAGATTATTGGTCTTTGTTATAAAAATCATGTATATCATTTTGATGTAAAGATTTGTACCACCACTTTTCATGGCATGAATGATGTAATGTTTCTTGTTTTTGAGTGATGTATAAACATTTGGTATATCCCCACTTGGTTGGGTGGATGAATAAAAAATGGTGTATCCCCACGCGGTTGGGAGATTGATGTATGTATAGAGTCATGTTATAATTTTGCAGACCTTGCATGTGCTCAGGGGCAGCATGGACAGATTGGTACATCTTGGCATGTTCAAAGGGGGATTTCGATCCAAAATTTCAGCATGTACTTAGGGTGAGTATGGACAACAGAATGTATACCAAGGGAGAGAATATATTGGTTCACCCTTTTCCCTTGATGTCAAAGGGGGAGAGTGACTTGGTGTGGTTGTTGTTGTTAGAAAAATATTATATATGATAGATAAATGCAAGACATATAATATGCGGAAAAACAACAAACACATAAAACCAGAGAGACACAAATATACATGGTTCACCCAGTTTGGGCTATGTCCACCACGAACAGCCAGCTCTTCCTTTCTATTATCCAGCAAAATGAAGAGACACAACCTACAACAGATCCACTGCAATATCCTTTGTTTTCTCTCACAATATCACATCTTTGTTTCTCGCTCAAAGAATACACATCTATATTACAGAGCTTCAATACAATGCCCTCATACAAAGAGAGGGGTTTCCTTCTACGGAATAAAACCCTAAACTAAACATAAGTTATACCATTAGATCATTCACCTAATGAACGACTCAGATTGACTAGAAATTACTATACTTTTACAAGGCAATTTTACATCTCTTTTTAGCTTCAGGGGCGTTGCCCCCGAAACCACCACTGGGGATCATTGGCCCTTGGACCCCTATCCAGGGGGGATCGGTCCCCCCAAACCCCCGTGGGGGGCACAAGTCCCCCCTACACCCCCCCATGTGGAGAAGTGTACAATCTTCCTAGTTTATACATCCGACTGAAACAAAGGCCTCTAAATAATCATGCTCCACACCCACCAATCTCCCACTTGGAGAATGATTGTTGCAACTCCACAAATGCTTCATTTGCTAGAAAATGGATCATCTTTGGACGTAGTTGTTTCTCATCTTCATCGTCATCCTTGAAGACCAATTGAAACTAAGCATATTCTCAGTTTCTCTCTGCTTACAACTTTTGTTAGCATATCTGCAGGATTCTGGCTAGTGTGTATCTTTTCCAGCTTCAACTCTCCATCTTCCAACACTAATCATATAAAATGGTACTTCAACTGTATGTGTTTATTCTTGGAATGAAATGCTGAGTTCTTTGCAAGATTAATGGCACTTTGGATATCACTGTATAACGTGCCCATATCATGCTTCTTACCAAATTCACCCATAAACCTTTGTAACCAAATCATTTCTTTACTAGCCTCTGTAGCAGCAACATACTCTGCTTCTGTTTTTTAAAGTGCAATAACAATTTGGATTTTTGAAAACTAACTGACAGCTATTCCACCTAAAGTAAATACATATCCTGTAGTGCTCCTCTTGTTATCTTTGTCACCTGCCATATCAGCATCAACATATCCCTGTAGAGAAATGTTTGAACCACCAAATCATAATGCTTGATTTGTGGTACCTCTCAAATATCTCAGAATCCATTTCACTGCCATCCAATGTTCTTTTCCTGAATTGTTCATGTACCTGCTTACAACTCCCACTGCATGTGCAATATCAGGCCTTATGCAGACCATTGCATACATTAAGCTTCCAACTGATGATGCATATGGAACTTTAGACATATAATCCATGTCTTCATGGGTCTTTGGGCACAACTCCTTACTAAGTTTGAAATGGCTAGAAAAATGTGTACTAACTGGTTTTGCATTGTGCATATTAAATCTTTTCAACACCTTTTGTATGTACTCATTCTGAGACAATGTTAATTTGTGTTTTTTCCTATCTCTAGTTATTCTCATACCAAAGATTTGTTTTGTAGCTCCCAAATCCTTCATTACAAATGAATTTGCCAATTATCTTTTGAGCACATTTATTTCTTGGATTTTAGACCCTGCAACAAGCATGTCATATACATACAATAACAATGTAATATATCTGCCATAATTTTGCTTTTTCAGATAAACATAATGATCAGAGTGACATCTAGTATAACCTTGTTCAAACGTAAACTTGTCAAATTTTAGATACCACTGCCTTATAGCCTTTTTTAAGCCATACATGCTCTTCTTCAAACTGCACACTATTTTCTCCTTCCCTTTTACCTCATATGTGTGTGGTTGTTGCATATATATCTCTTCCTCCAAATCCCCATGGAGAAAGGTTGTATTTACATCTAACTGCTCAAGATGCAAATCTTCAACTGCTATTAGACTTAAAATAGTTTTGATTGAAGTCATTTTAACAACAGGAGAAAATATTTCATAAAAATCAATATATTTCTTCTGTGCAAACCCCTTCACGACAAGTCTAGCTTTGTACCTTCATTTTCCTCCATCTTCTTCCTTTAGCCTATAAACCCAGTTATTCTGCAATGTAGTTTTACCTGCAGGCAAATTGTCTAAGTCCCAAGTCTGGTTATGCATTAAGGAGTCCATCTCATCTTCTATGGCTAGCTCCCACTTCTTCTTGCTTTCAACCTGCATTGCTTCTTCATAACATTCGGGTTCATCAGAATAAGTCAACAATAAATAATATAATGAAGGAGAGTATTGTTCAGGGGGTATACTTATCCTAGTAGATCTTCTAACACCACTTTCAGGTGTTTAGGGTTCCTATTGTTGTGGTGGTGGTTGTTGTTGTTGTGGTTGCTATTGTTTTGATTGTTGATTATTGTTATTTTTAGGCACCTTTATTTTTTCAGTGATCCCATCAAGAACTGTGTATTCCTTGTTTTCTTTTTCCTGTTTCTTTTCCTGCAATTGATTCTTATACAAGACCTTTTCATTGAATATTACATCTTTGCTCCTAATGATTTTGTTATTTTCATAATCATATAATCGATAACCAAAATCATTAACACCATATCTAATAAAGGTACATTTCTTTTATTTTTCCTCAAGCTTTGTTCTATTTTCTTTTTTAATATGGACAAAGTCCTCACAACCAAAAGGATTTAAAAAAGAGTAGTTTACCTTTTTACTTGTCCATGCTTCCCCTGGAACACCACCATCCAAGGAACTTGAGGGCCCTCTATTTATTAGATAAACAAAAATATATATAGCATCTACCTAAAACTATAAAAGAAATCATGCATGCAATCTCATGCACCTGGAACCCTCCATGATTGTTCTGTTCATCCTTTCTAACGCACCATTTTCTTGTCGTGTTCTTGGAACTGTATTCTCTCTGTGAATTCCATGCTTTGAACAATACCTATCAAACTCTTTGCTGCAATATTCACCTCCATTGTATGATCTGAGACACTTTAATTTCTTTCATGTCTCAATCTCAACCAAAGATTTCCATTTCTTGAAAGTATCAAATAGATTAGATTTATTCTGAATACAATAAATCCAAGTTTTTCTAGTTGCATCATCAATAAAAGTAACATAATAATGAGAGCCACCGAGAGATGATACTTTTCTTTCCCAACTCTGACAAATCTAACTCTCTTATGTTTTCCATAAATGCAATTCTCACAAAAGTCCAAATCAACATTCTTCAAACCTAGCAACAAATTCCTTGAGTGAATAATCTTCATCCCCTTCTCACTCATGTGTTTGAGCCTATGCTGTGATAATGTTGCATCTTCTCCTTTGGAAATTAAAGCATTAACAGAGTTTGAAATACCATTGCATAAATACAATGTACCAACTTTTTCACCTTTTGCTATTACTAGGGCTCCTTTGGTGACCTTCCAAGATTTATCTATGAAGGTTGACACACAACCTTCACCGCCTAACTGCCCTGCTGAAATCAGATTTTTCTTCAGATCTGGAACATGCCTTACGTCCTTTAGTAGACATTGGTTTCCATTTTGTTGTTTTAAAAGAACCTTATGCATTCCAACAATTTTACAGGGTTTATCATCACCCAAACGGACTTGTCCAAAATCTCCTTGAACATAGTCATGAAAGTATTTCTTATCAGGTGTCGCATGGAATGAGACCCCTGAATCTACCACCCAAGAATCAGTAATATTTTCGAAAGAAATAATGAAAGAATATTGTAACACCTCACTTGTCACATTTGCTTCATGATTATTTTCTTGCTATGCATCTCCTTCTTTTCCCTTTCGAGATCTACAGTCTTTCTTTAGGTGTCCTTTCTTTTTGCATTTTCGGCACACTATCCCTGATATAGACTTGGATCTTCCTTTCCTTGATTTACTACGATATCCTAAGCTCATTCCTCATTCCATTTTTCTTCCCCTAGACTCTGCACTCAAAGCGTTTCCCGATGTCTCATCGGAGATTTTTGGTCGCATTTGCTCGCTAAGGATAGCACCAACAACATCATCAAACTTTAAAGTACTAGATCCACAAATAGAGTTACTAATGGCCATTACTAAACCATTCCAACTTTCAGGCAATAAGGAAAAGAATAACAAAGCTCTAACTTCATCATCAAAGTTTACCCTTGTAGAACTTAACTTACTTGAAACAATATTAAAATCATTTAAATTGTTTGTAATAGATCCACCTTGCAACATCTTCATATTAAATAACTGTTACATAAGAAATACCTTGTTTAAGGTTGATGGTTTTTGATATAGTTTCGTCCAATGCCTTAATCAAACCCTCTATCATTGTTTCCTTTGAAATGTTGAAGGCGACCGATGCTACGAGGCATAACTGTATTGTTCCGAGTGCCTTTCTATCAAGAAGGTTCCATTCCTCATATGTCATACCCATTGGCATCTTTGTTTTTCCGCCCAATGGTAGGTACAGATATTTCTGATAGAGATAATGTTCCATTTGCATCTTCCATAGTGAAAAGTTTTCGCCATTAAATTTCTCGACCCTAAACTTACCATCTTTCGCCATTTCTCCCACTCAAACAAGGAACCCTTCTTTCCCGCAAATTTATCAGCCAAATAGACCTTTGGCTCTGATACCGGTTGTTAGAAAAATATTATATATGACAGAGAAATGCAAGACATATAATATGAGAAAAAACAACAAACACATAAAACCAGATAGACACAAATATACATGGTTCACCCAGTTTGGGCTACGTCCACTCTGAACAGCCAGTCCTTCCTTTCCGTTATGCATCAAAATGAAGAGACACAACCTACAACAGATCCACTGTAATATCCTTTGTTTTCTCCCACAATCTCACCTCTATGTTTATCACTCAGAGAATACACATCTATATTACACAACCTCAATACAATGCCCTCATACAAAGAGAGGGGTTGCCTTCTAGGGCAAAAAACCCTAAACTAGACATAAGTTCTGCCATCAGATCATCCACCTAATGAATAGTCGAGATTGAGTACAAATTACTATACTTTTACAAGGCAATTTTACATATGTTTTTAGCTTCAGGGGCGCTGCCCCCGAAACCCCCGTCGGGGGACCGCTGGCCCCTGAACCCCCCATTCGGGGTGATTGGCCCCCTTCAAACCCTGCGAGGGGTACATGTCCCCCCCTGCACCCCCCATATGGAGGGGTGTACAATATTCCTGGGGTATACATCTGGCTGAAACAAAGACCTCTAAATAATCATTATCCACACCCAACAGTTGCCATCAAGTCCAAAGGGGGATATTGTTGGCATTATGATATAGGTATGACTCAAGTGTTGTCCTTGATAACAACTCCCTAAGATGACAGATCACAATTCAGACTCACAGAATGAAGAAAGAAAGGTATACGCAGGTTCACTATATACCAAGTCGCGTATATACACAAGTTCACTATATACCAACTCATGTACACATGCGGGTTCACTATATACCAAGCCACGTATATATGCAAGTTCACTATATACCAAGTAGTGTATACACGTAGTATCACTATATACAAAGGCTTGCATAACATACACACACACTTTCATAGGAGGAAAGGAACGTACATGTTGGAAAACTAGGTTTTGGTCTATGGTATTTGGTCTGAGGTATTGACCCCGGGTATTGGGTCCAAGGTATTGGTCCTACGTGGTTTTGGACCATGGTATTAAGAGAGGCCTAAACCTATACAAGGAGAAGAAGATCATTAGGACAAGGTGCAAGTATTCAAGTAATGAATATCCGATGAAGTGTGAGATCTAGTATGCTGGTTATGGGTTTGTGATGCCTTGCTTGATCTGAACCAAGGGTGCACCTATGTGGTTGATGAAGGTTGATGGATCGAGATCATGAAGACTAAGATGCATTATCATTATATGGTATGATCATGAATAGATCTGAACACTAATGCATGTCTTATCCTTTATATCTTATGTTCTAGGCATATCTGAAGTTGAAAATTGCAGTGAAGGTATAAGTAATTATTTTCATATTTGTACGCAGGTTCCCTTTGGTGAAAGAGCGTATACATGCTGGTTCGACATAGTCAAGTAGCGTACACTTTTTGACTATGTTTTGATGATAGGGTTTCAATGATTCAATTATTGAGTGATCTAGAGTTAATGGTTGTTTTACAGTGGTGATTGTTTTATATTGATGGATCCAGTCAAAAAAATTATGAAACGTGGTTCGTGGAAGAAAAGAGAAGGTTGTAGCC